>JAIOTZ010000224.1:0-73608 GCA_023374045.1 Limonium bicolor | reverse complement strand
TACTATTCATGTATACGTATTTACTATTCATATATACGTATTTACTATTCATGTATACGTATTTACTATTCATGTATACGTATTTACTATTCATGTATACGTATACTATTCACGTATACGGTATTTCCGTATAAAATTTACGTATACGTCCGTATGATACTCCGTATCATACGTATTTATTTCTTTTTCCAATATAACTTGTATTTTCATTAAAAATACTTTAAGTATTGATTTCTCCTATACTTATTAAATTACGGGTATACCCCTCGTATACCTTAATTTATATACGGGTCTCGTTTAACCCGTCTTAACTCTGTTTCTTTTACAACTTGTTTCTAAATTCTTTATTTAATTTCCTTAACCTTCTAAACACATAAAAATGTGTTATTTACATTCTTACCCATAGTTTTCTCTTAATCTCTATTTTACTCATAATAAGTTCTAAACTTGTTATTTTATTTCTAATTTCTTCCAAAGTCTTACTTAATTAATTTCTTTATACTTTTGGTCAATTACCAAAATATACCCAAGTTTGACCAGTCTTTTATGGTCAAACCCCCTAACTTTCCATTATTTACAATAACCCCTAAAGTTAATTTAACTTAACTTTTTATTCCTTTATCCTTTTAATATCTAATCTTTTGCTACAAATTTTATTCTAGCTCCTCTAAACAATTTACAAACTGTCATTGACCAAGTTTGACCACGTTTGACCAGGGAAATTACCATTTTACCCTTGTGGTCTTTTCTTTTATCCTAACTCATTTACTAACCAATTTAACTCTAATTAATTTCTAATTTTCGTAACTAATTTTCCTAGAGATTTTTGAACATCAAAAATCATTTAAAACATCTCTAAATCACCAGATTTAATTATCTAATGTTATAGTATATATATACCATCTTTTATTAACCTTAAATATACCAAAAACCTTATAAATTCCTTATAACACTTATAAACTCTTTATAAATTGTAAACTTAATTCTACAATTATTTTCTCATCATCTAAACTCTCAAAAATATATTACTCATATATTTTTCGGTAATATTATTAGGTACCAAAACTTCTTAAATTTTACATATTACTCTTAATTATACTAATTCCTTTAATTTAACTAAGTTAGATATTTTTCTAACTCATTAATACCCTTAATTTTCGGCCATATAAATTCATAGTATATGAATTTTTCTTGTATATTATGATAGCTTATATTGAGCTTATATCATAAGGAGTATAAATCTATTTTAGATTTACAAATATTAACATTTTAGGTGCTAAAAATTAAATCACCAAAATTTCGGCAATAAAACAAAGTAACAATAGATCATATATAGATCAACATTAGAACCTTGAAATAGGTAGTTGTAGGATTTACCTTGTATATTAACCATTAGCTTAATATTTAAGCTTGATTTCCTTAGAAATTTTGACAGCAATTTGCTAGAGAAATTGGCTCCAAAATTATACAACAAGATGAAGAATAAGATGGGTTAGTATCCCATGCCAATCGGCTGTAACAAAAACCAAAGAACAAGAAGTTTTCAAGAAGGCAATGTTTTACCTCGAGAATCAAAGGCACTTCTTCGTGGTTTTTCCTGAGAATCTGGGGGCTCATGAGCTATGGTTGTAAACTCTTGAAAAGAGGATTCCAACGAGCTATCAAGCTTGTGATTTGGAGCTAGGACGAGAAAGTTATGATTTCTACAAGGCAAGGTGTTCTTTAAGGCTCAAAACTAAGAACATTGGATTGTTTTGTGTTGTTTCTTCAAAGAGAGGATGAGCTACGAATTGGGAGCTCTCATTTGACAGGTAAGAGTCTGATTAATGATTCACTAAGGGGACAAGATGATATGGCAATTAAAATCTTGGTTGTTGAAATAGTAGAAATAAAGCATTTTGTCCTTGACTCACCCCTTGATGTCGGCAGCCTATGCCTTTTTGACCTGATTTTTTTGTTTCTCTAATGTTTTATGTAATTTGATACATTAAACTCGTTCATAATGACTTATACCATGTGATAGGTATGTTACAAGGCCAAAAATGCCTTAAAACACATTTTATGTGCTTCCGGGTTCACATTGATTTGCAATTTGTTTTGGCTAGTTTAAATGTGTTCTTAGTACATTTACAACCTTTAGAAACTTTGTTCATGAAATAGCATGTTGCTAATTCCAATTTAAACCAAGTCGTTTAGTGGTTTCTCCTTGACTTTCGTCAGTTTAGTACCGTTTTTGTGTGGACTTGTATACTTAATTTGTGTGTATACGCTATGGCTCCTATGACCATTTATTGTTGTTCCCTTATTCCTTATTGGTATTTAGGCTCATTATCCTTTTAGTTCCATGTATAAATGCTTAAGGCACATTTTCCTTTAAAGCACATTTTCCATTAAAGAACATTTTTGTGCTCTAAGGTGCGTTTTCGGTTTAAACGCTAATTCCGCTTAATGTGTATTACTAATCTTAGAGGTATTTCACATTTGAAATCTCTTGGGAATTATTGGTAGTTCCCTAATTTATTTGTACTCTTTAAACCACCTTTTGCTCTAATTGTTCCTAAAGCATGTTTTGGTGTAAATTGTTGTTTAACACTTCTTCTAATGTTTCTAAGGCACGTTCTAGCCTTAGTATATCCTAATTTGATAGTTCATTTATATATTAAGGTTTGGGGTATTTCAGGAACTCATAGAGACAACTTATTTTCCAAAATATCCTTAGAGCACAAAAACGCACCTTCGGGTGTCACTAAAACGCGTTTTACGCAATTACCTTGTAGTTTTTGACATGCCACGAATTATGAATCCAAAATGAGGATGAATTGACCCTCTAAATCAACTAAAGGCAGTGTCAAACAAGGAGCTCTATAGGGGCCGATTTTCTACCTAAAAACTAGTATAAAATTCACATTTAAAACTTATAAAAGACATAGAACATGGTGACTCACCTTCTCATGTGCTATAATACTTAAAGACAGAAGAATATAAGTCTCATTTGACCTCCATGCTGTCGAAATCCTGCAAGAAAACAAGGCCATGTTAGCTTGACAAAAGCAAAAATAATTAAAGCAAAAAGTAGATCTAGATTCTACTTTTTGATTTGTTAAATCCAAGTGACATCCCATGCTTGTCTATGGCTCTTGGATGCCGATTGAAGAGGCTCCAATTAGCCTTGAAATCGTCTACCTACAAGGGAAGAAGAGGACAAGTCTAAACATTGAAAAATCAAGAGAATAAAACCTTACCTAACTTACCTTGTCCTTTAGCTTCCATAATTTCTTCCACCTTGCCTTGTCTTGTAACATGGCCGAATGGGTGCCTTAATTTAGGGATTTTGGAGCCTAATAAACTAAAGAAAAACAATAAACAAAGACATGACCTAACATGCCAACTATGGGTCCAAAATAAACAAATCAAAATTCCTTCCATTCTAGCCTAAGTTATACGGCTGCAACCTCATTTCCTTCCTCCCTTGCAACCGGTTGGTAAGTCTCCTCTCTTATTCTTTCATCTTCTTCCTTTGAAGCTCTTAAGTCCATTAATGGAGATTTAACTTCTATCTTCATCTTTAAGGTAATTTCCTAGCATTTCTTATCAAGCCTTGAAGTAAAACTCTTCCTAGCACAACTACAAGGTTTCGGCGTCAACCTATACTCCAAGGAGGTTAGATAAATCAACATTAATCCAAGGAGCATCTCAAGGTTACCTTAAGGTATTTTTCATGCTTGAAAATCCTTAAAGCACATTTTTATGTGTAACCGAATTCTACTTCTTCTAAGGCTCTTTTCTTCTCATCTTCATGAAGGAAAGTTTGTTCTTCATTCATCTTAGGTGTGCCGAAATTCTAAGAAGAAAAGCTTAAGGTAAATACTTGGAAAACTACTTACAAATCTACCTAAGATCTTTGTTAAAGATCTAACTTCTAAAATCCTCCACCTCTTGCATAAAAACCGAAGTGGAGCATCAAATTCCTTTGGAGGAAGCTTGGGAATTCAAGAAGAGTTCAAGCACTTAACCATCCTTTATTAAGAAGTAAGTTTACTAAGCCAATCTTTGTTTTAAGTTTGGTAATTAAGCTTCTAAAAATTATACAAAAATTATGTACATCTTCTTAGGTATCTAAAACCTAAACCATATGGTAAAATATACCAAAAATATAATCTATAACATATATGGAAAATATTTACCTTAAGACACATTTTAGTGTCACAAAAGTTACCTAGGTTACACCTTGGTTCATACCGAATTGTCAAGGACAAATATGTTCTATTTTGAGCTAAGTATCAATATAAGACATTACAATAATTTTTACATGAGATATATGACTCATATGAATTTATGTATAATTATTTTGACTTATAAATCTACTTTTATATACTATATGGTATCCTATTAATGATGGCCGAATTGTTTTGGTGAAGAATAGGTTTTAATGAGCTACATATGTATATAAATTTATATTACAAAGTTTGGTGAGTTAAGAATATTTTACTAGTGCTTAAATGGCTAATTAATTAAGTTAGGTGGTTAAATTGTAAATTTTACAAAGCTTGGTGTATATAATAAAAGCCGAGAGCCATGGGTCTCTTTGGAGTAATTGTGATATATATAAGGTTAGGAATTAAGTTTATGAATTTTAGATAATTTAAACAAGTGTTAAAATAACAATTTATAAAGTTTTGGGCTATTATGTAATTTATAAAAGTTATTATGAAAATTTGGAGTTTAATATGGGGCGAATCCATAATTAAGAGAATTATAAAGTACACTTCCGAAATTTAGAGGAATTAAATTTTAAACTATAATTTATAAGTTATTAAGTAACTATTATAAAGTTTTGGGGTGAAAATGTAAATAAAGGAAAGTTTATGTCAAAGCCGAATTGTTTGGGGTTAGATTTGTAATTTAAGAAATTATATATATATATATATTCGGCAATTAAAGGGAATTAAAATTAAAACTATAGTTTATAAGACATTATGTAAAAGTAATAAGATTTTGAGGTTAAATTGTAATTCTGGGAAAGAATATGTTAAAGCCGAAAGTTTGAGGGGCTAAGTTGTAATTTTTGAAAAGTTATAATGTTCAAATGTTATATACCGAAATATTAGTTGTTTTGTAAAATAATTAAATAAAGAATTAAAACTATATGATATAATGCGATTAGAGTTTAAATGTAAAGTTTATGAATTATTATGGTTGTTTTGTAAATAACCGAAAAATAAGGGTAAAATAATTAAGTTTAAATAAGTATAGGCCCTATGTGGATATTTGGAGGAATTAGAAAAAGAATTTTGATTTAAGGGATTATGGAATTAAAACTAAGGCTTATATAGTTATAAAGAATTTAATGGTAACCAATAAATATTATTTATGGTTAAAAGGGGAATAATAGAAATTATAAGAATATTATGTCCATGTATGACATATAAATATAATTGAGAAATTATAAAGTATTAGGTCATCTAGACAATTAAAAACATGTAACATAAATAGTACATGAATAAATATATACATATATGTATATTAGAGGATTTATAAATAAATCAAAAAGGAATAACAAAATAAGTTATACATTAAATCATAAGGTAAGTAAAAGAAATTACCGCACAATGTAAGTTATTAACTAAGACTATATAAATTGGAATATATGTAAACACCTTAATTATCAATGAGGTTATGAGGTTAAAGAAACTGTCTAAGTGTGAAGAAACAAACCTCACATGAAATAACAAATACGAAATTGTTGAATGATCCAATAAAAATTATACAAGGGTAACATAAATTAACCCTCTCAATTAATCCTAATATAGGACAATACTTGACCAGACGTTGACCAGGATATATTCAACTGCAATCTACGGTGAACGGTATGGGATTCTTGCAACCTGTTTGCTACCGAAGTACACCGGCTTGTGTGCTATCTGTTGTTTGAAAAACGACCAAGATAATTATATGTAAAATATTGTATTACTCTTATGAACAGTGTATTACTTTATTGTGCGTGATGCTACTAACTATAACATGTATGTCCCACGCATACAACACTACATTACCAGTGGATTAATTACCTGCGTTTTATCATACCGAGAACTTGTACTCAAGTTACTCACTAACTTCACTTTATAACAGACGTCGTTATCCTAAACGTGATAATTGACAATACACATTGTGCTATTGATTAACGTCCCTGTGTGACACCTAAAATTCTATACTACGAGAACGAGGAGCCCAGTTGGATCTGGCCATGCATGCTACGGGAGTTGTACCTGTCTCAGGTCGCTCCTATTCAATTTACGTCGCGACGGGAGTTTTGGGTGCACTCTTTGTCCACTCACCGGCAGCGTACCGGAACATTTCAAGTTGGGAGGAAGACTTTATTTCTCTCGAGGGTACGATACCCACCTATTTAAGTACAGGAGTTAACTACGTTATCTTCTGAGGGACTCATTACCCTCTTTTAACAAGGTCACTATACCTTCACTATATTGACATACTCTTATACACCTGTCAGTCCCATTGTGTGGACCCAACAACTATTAAAAGATTACAGATCATCTAACTCGACCTTCTGAAGTCTTGTTCTATGTGACATTGTTGTCCTTGTATGGATACTTGTGATTATCATGTTATGCTTGTTACAGCTTTATAAAAATGAACTGCATGTATTCGACAAAGTAGTTGGTGTGGCCCAGTAGCCGATGGGTTGCACGTTTTCCATACCAGCATTGTTTGCTGAGCCCCTTTGGGGGCACCCCCATTTTTCAGGTACCTGAAGTCGAAGAGTTTACCACACCGAGTGTAGGTAGGGTAGATCAAGCTATGGGAGTTTATTACTAGTTACTTGTTTTACTTAATTATTGTACCTTTGAGTTTGATTCGTAGTATCTCGGATTGTATTCGTATTCAGACCGTGACTTTTGAGATTTATATTTGGAGTTAGCCTTGTTAGTCACATGGGTGACTAACGGCATTGTAATACCGCCCGGTTATTGTAATTTATTCCGCCGCAGTTTAAGTTTTATTGGGAGCGATCGTCGTTCAGGTTATTAGATTTCGGGTTGGGGTGTTACACTTTTACCGCTATCTGGCCTGCAAGATGATGATGCCGATTAAGAAGATGGGTTCAACCTAGCTTCTATCTTGATTCAGTGGGATGAGTGTGCGGAAAATAATTTTACAGCGAGGAATGAGTACGATTGAAGGTGCTATGCTGACTTTTCAAGAAAGTGGATGCGCATGTGGCACCAAGGAATCAAGAATTTCTAGGGGTGTCATTTTGGGTTAGCTTTCTTGTTGTTCCTCTCCTTCTCTATCATCGAGAGCTTGCTCAACCAGCGGAGGTCGAAAGGGCTTTGATGTAAGATCCTAATGCAGCGACAACCCTCGAGGAATTTGTGGGTTGTCGGACGGAATGATCTATTGGTTGTGAGACTGCGAGGGATGTGGTGACCTCTACGCGGTTTGTTTTGTAAATAGTTTTAATGTTCATAAACTGACAAAATGATAAAAAAATAAAAAGTCTTGTACCAACCATTAGGTGTTCTTTAATGGCAACCCATAGCTTAAGTAGATGACATGCCCATACAATAATTTGCATTAGATAAATTAGGGACATATATAGGGACACATGGGAGTTCTTTGATATCATAGCAATGTAATGATCTTCAGCATGTCACCTCTGTATTACAAGAAGCTCACGCGTGATGAAAAAGTAAAAAGCATAACGCAGGCATAAGAGATTTAAAATTCACATCCAAATGGTAGCATAATCCATAGGAGCTAATGGATTGCTGTATTGAGAAACATATTTTGAGCGACTATAAGTATTGATCAGAAACTGGAACTTCCAAAATGAAATTTAAATGATGAGACTTAATTGGTTCGGTGCCGGTTCATTAACAAAATAGTTAAAAAACTGATTATGGTATGGTTATGAACTTATGGTTATTAGTTTTATGTAATTTGGTTAACTAGGAAATTTTGTTAACTATGGTGATCAATCTTTGTTATTTTGAATTTGATTCATTAATCAATTGTGATCCTTGGATTGTGTGCCTCTATTGATGATTATTTTTCACTAGGGGTCCTAAGATTGCATAAGGAGCAAAGTCCCAAACAAAGGATGAGGTGAAAGCAGTAGTTTTGGGGAACTATGGTGATCAATCTTTGTTACTTTGAATTTGATTCATTAAAGAGTGTGATCCTGGATTGTGTGGTCCTCGTTGGAATCTAATGTGAATTTGGTGGTAGAATATTGCCTTTTGATGATTAGATTAAAGGCTTAGCTTGTCAGATCAATCTAAAGATGTCTTTATCTGTCAAGAATTGGAAAATAAGAATATATTTATTTCATGGCTTATGTAGAGACTTGGCATGTGAGTGAGTAATGGTGGCCACGAATCCGAATCTACCCGGAACCGGCGGTTCTACCCGGAACCGATTGGAACCGGAACCGGGCCGGAACCGATTCGGAACTGAAACCGCCCCCTTGTGAATCGAATCCGAATACAAGTTTTGAGATTTGGGACCGAACCGGGACCGGAACCGCCTGGATTCGCGTCGGATTCGGAACCGTGGAACCGGAACCGCCCGGAACCGCCTCGGAACCGGTCGAAGTTACCATTGGAATCGGGCCAAAACGACGTCGTTTTTGCAAATTGAAATCATGTAACCTATTAGTAGCTATATTTTTTCCTTATTAGGGTTTTCCCAATGAGTTTTTACCTAATAAAGTTTTAACGAGGTTGAATCATATAATAAAATCCGCTTTGCTCTTTAATTTTTGTAAATTCAATACAAAAATTTTAGTCTTTGGCTCTTACACTTTAAGATTATAAAATTGAGGATAACCTAGCTAGGAGTAAAGTGGATGAAAAGATCAATGTGTGCGCGCAAACAGATCTAAAATTAGAGTTTAAACGAAGAAACTAGAGCTGATCGAATTTTTCCAGAACCGGTCGGAACCGCCCCGGAATCGGTAGGAACCGATCGGAACCGAACCACCCCGGAACCGGTCGGAACCGTGATTTGAGCGAATCCGAAGCGAATACAGAGTTCTGGAACCGAACCGTAACCGACTCGGAACCGCCCAGGACCGATCCGAATCCGAATACACATTTCCTGAACCTTAACCGGTGGAACCGGAACCGTGGCCACCATTATGAGTGAGCTTGAAGAATGTATATATTAAGATTCATAATTTGAATGTATGAAAAATATTGTAGGTTGTTTTGAGCATTGAATATGTATAGAATATTAGCTCAACTCTTGGAAACAAACTTCCCTTGGAAATGAAGAATATGATCCTAGGATTATGAATTGAAGAATCTTTGGAGATTTTAGGCTATGCATCGATCTGCAAAGTTGAACGAAGTATAAAAAAGTTCCCAATTTATTTCTTTAAGGGGTAGACTGCAATACAGATATGATTTTATGCTGATTTTGAGGTTGTGAGGGTTTCGTAAATCATTTATTATTAATAGGTTGAAGTATGTTTCATTTAGAATACTTTTAACACTCACGAAGTTGTGACTATGACAATAACTAGGTAGTTGGGTAGATGATATGTTGACATTAGACTATAATTAATTTCTTGACCTTAATTCAAGACTAGATATAGTTTTGAGAGTATAATAGTTATAGAGATATATAGGTCGCAGACCATGTTTTAAATTTGCAGTGTTAAAATCACACAAAAGCTGTCTAGCTCTTTTCTCTTCCTAGCTAGTGTCTTTTTTTAGCACTTCTCTTGCTTGTGCTGAATGCATTCTTTCCTTTTCAATTAGACCATAGTGTTTTAGCGACTGCTATAATGCACTACTCTAAATGAGGGGTTTATTTAGTCCCTTGTAGCTATAATTGTGCTTCTAAGATTGCAGTCATGCATAAACCTTCCTATCTACCCCACCTAAGGAAGGATGGATCATTCAATCGTATGTAAAAGAAAGGAGCCACCATAAATACTCGATATTTCATAGCACCGAAACAATTTTTTTCTGAGGAATAGATTACTGAAATATTTATATGCTGCTTGATTTCACCTTAGAATAAGCTCTCATTTCCAACAGCAACTGCCTTTTCCTTAATTACGTGCTTTCTTTTAACGTGTACTACGATTTTCTTTAAGTAGCGTGCCGTGACTTGCCCTTTGCAGCTTCGCTTTTACGGGGGTGTCGATTTTCGACCACAATTGGTACATAATCCCGCAGTATAAGGGGGATACTTTTTACTTAAAAGTCATTCTACTTACTTAAAAAGTCATGTTAATCCACACCTTTAATTATGGGGTGTCGATTTTCGACTACAGTTGTGTACTACTTTATGCTTGTCACCAAAAATTCATGCCAGTTTCGTTTTACTTGATAAAGATTGGAAAGTATTTTGTTACAATAGTTTGCATTATCGCAGGTAGATTAGATAAGCGCAACATAGAAGTTCAAGGCCGTACATTCCCTCACAAGTCAGTCACAACATACGATTATTGATTTGGCCAGCCCTTCTTTTTTCGATCGTAAATTCGTAATTCCATCCATCTGAGCAAACGAGAGAGAGGCTTTCAAACCAACTCAAGGAGAATTGAAATCCATGTGAGCAGGGGTTATTTTT
This sequence comes from Limonium bicolor, assembly GCA_023374045.1. NCBI lineage: Eukaryota > Viridiplantae > Streptophyta > Magnoliopsida > Caryophyllales > Plumbaginaceae > Limonium > Limonium bicolor. The sequence continues at coordinate 63,003 of JAIOTZ010000224.1, read as the reverse complement.
ATTTCGTTTGAAAATAAAAAATAATAAACGAAGACATCCAAACCAAAAGTGTGTTATTTAACCTGTCATGCAACAACTTGAAATTCCGACGTCGTTGTTGCAGGCAGTGGCTGGCAATGCGCAGTTCGTAGATACGCGTTTCTTCTAATTCTATGACACCCACCTACTAGAAGAGGATACATTTTTCCAAAAATAAAAGAAGTTTCATGACTTCGTCTTTTTTTTTTTGTCGTCTTTGAAGTTTCATTACTTGACAAATACGGTATCATAACCGAAATGCTATTTTCAGTTGAATTCCTCTATCTAGAGTTGAATAGTATCTATCTTTTGTTTTTTTTTTTCTTCTTCTAAGATGTGCTGATCTATGTGTCTTAAATTAATAAACATATGGAATAATTTCCTTAAACATAGATAAATAAATATATACACTGTACTGTTATAGAAATTTGTTTCAAGACGCCAACTCATGGTATTAAACGGTTTGTATCAATATCATCGCTTCACATGAAGACATTTTGCGGTTTGGGGGATTAAAAAAAGAAGATCAACTAAGAAAGATGAATGAGAGTTGAATATTCTACCTGCTGAATTGTTGACCCTATTTTAGAACAGTCAGATCATCGAGCTCCCTTCATGCTTTTTGCGTGTTTGAGTAAGAAGGAAATATTCCTGTATGCATTGCAGTGTATACAAGAAAAGTAAGATTCAAGTGTTAATTAATTCACACATGAACGATATAAATTCAATTTTTATATTAACATGCTTGATATGGACTTGTTAATTAGAACGATTTCATAAGATAAAAAAACATATACGAAACAAGGTCAACAATATGAGGTAGTCTCATACTAACCATAGATTATTTAATTTGAAATAAATGCATTCCAGCGCAAGTATCTGTATGTTTACCGAATTAAACGAAGTTTCGAGCTTAATTACTAGTTTCTTCGTTTGTCGTACACGTAATTTTATTTTACTGAGCTATTTTTAAAATATTTAACATAATTGAATCTCAAAAATGCTAGATAAACGAAGTATATATATATACTATATATATATATATAGATATATATATATATATTATATAGTATATATAATATATATTGTTATCCAGTTTTATCTTTAGATTTCTTCAACACCCAAAAATAATTATTTTGTAAAAAAGTGAAAATATGATCAAATTATATTATTAAATTTGAATAGTCGGATTGAATGAATAAATTTATATCCCTCTAAAATAGTTCGTGCACAAGAGAAATGAACATCATCATATCATATTTAGTAGGGTTTTAATACATCTTTTTACAACTATTGCGGTTTATATATGGTGTTAGATTATCGTGTCGATTAATTATTAGGCAGTTGTCCTTGTCCACGTTAGAAGAATCACACACGGCGCCGCCCTATATCAGATGACTGGCTGGCTTGCTTGCTTGCTTGCGACCGATATGATTCTTACGGATAGCCAGCATTGGACACGTTCCAGTAACAACAAGTCCAGAAGTATCTCTTTTCATGAAACCGATCGACCTACGGATTAGTTAACTTTTTAATAAACGAAAGATACATGGTTTATTTTAATTCACAAACTTACGAGTCTGAAATTCATTTGTGCAGCTTCCCATGACATACAGTAGTGGAGTATTTCTTTGGAAGCCGAAGCTCTATGTATGTATTAATTACGATATCATTATCATGTTGCGTTCTATTTGTCCTATCGCTTAAAAATCTAATTGGTACAGCTAGCTCGTGCCTTGAGGAATTTACACGCACAACGTTTTTACGTTTGTGTACAGGAGTATTATTTTTTAAGATTGTTTTTACGTTTGTAGATACTCCTCCGACTTTGCACGGCACACGACACATGGTTGATGGTTAGTAACTAGTACAAAGAAACGTGACATCGCCAAGAAACCTAAACCAATAAATGCAGTGAACCACGTTCGCGCGCTCCCGTCAAATTGAGCCTATTGGAAGTGGGAAGTCCACGGTTCAACTAAACTATAGTACTATACTTACAAAAAAATAAGAAACTAAATAGAGTAGTACTATTAAATATACTTAAGAAAACAAGAAAAGTCTGGTAGAAAGACATTAAAAACACAGAGCAATTAGATCCTAATCGCACTATGTAACCACAATCATGTGGGCCCACATGGGAGAAAAGATAAACATGTGCTGTTTGCCAAAAGCGAGACGAGTCGATACAAACTTTTCGAATTGACAACTTCTTCAACTTGTATCCTGACCTGACTGACTGCTGCAACTTGCAAGTTGGCTGGCGATCGAGAAGGAAATACTACTAAAGAGGGTAGAGTGACGTCATCAGCTCGGTTCAGCTGTGTTATGATTGGATGCCAGGCGACGCAAAGCAAAATATACCCCGCCCGGCCCGGATCACAGTCCCCCATGCTATGCCGAGAACCGGTCGGGTTTTTCTGATCCCAATATTCCTCATCCCGCAGTAGTCGTAGTCGTAGTGCATATCCACATATCCAATCCGGATGCTGGCTGGTCTCTACATGTGACATGACATGTTACTTGTGTGTGTGTAACAAATAATGCCTCGGTTCCACTCCAACCCAGGCCCATGGGATTATATATATTAGCGCGTATGAGATGAGCGCGTGTATCATAGTCTGCCTTCCTACCTTAAGAGAAAGACGAAAACGCGCAGCCTCTTTGTTTGAACTTTTAACAGATTTAATTTCATTGTCACTCGCACAATTATTATTATTCTTTTTAACACAAAAAAAAAAGCTGAAAAAGGAAAGCCAGCCAAAGAAACAAAGAATCACAGCCGCTGTGCCAGCACCAAGGTTTCTGTCTCTCTCACTCCTAAGGCAGATACGACTTTTCTATTCGCTCGCAATAAACGTCATTTTTGACCACCCCATCCCCGTTTATCCCTCTTTTATTTACTGAAAGAAGTGCAGAGTTTGGCTCAGCTCCTCCTTCCCCACCTTTCCTTTCTTTCTTTCTGAGCTCTCTCGTCTCAGAAAAAAAAAAACAGCCGGCCAACCGGTCAGCATCTACCCCAGACCACACCTCGCTCCATCACCTCTCCCATTTCCTGAGATTCTTTCTTTCATGTGTCAGAAATCTGAACCCAACAACTAGCAGCTAGCCCCACAACATCCAAAAGTCGCATCACCACTTCATTAAATAAATAAAAATCCCCCGGCCAAAACCCCATTCCCTCCTCACCTCATTAAATGCCCTTCCCTGCTTAGTCTGCACAACCGTTACCCATTTCTCTCTGTCTCTCCCTCTATCCACTCCAGTCCACGATACTCCTTCCGGATTTCTTGTAAAAGCATCCCTCTCTCTCTCTCTCTACATCAAAGAGCGGAGAGAGTTTTGGTTTTATATCCATTCTTGGGAGATGGTCCATTATCAGAGATACTTTCAGCATCTCAGGAAGGGCGAAGACACCATGATTCGTCGATTGATGAACGCTGGACGTTCTTCCGGCAACGGTGATGATGAAGGACATGTTGGTCGTGCACATGCTCTCTGTAATAGCAGCAGCTACAAGCGAGCCAGGCCGAAACTTCTCTTCCTCTTCCTCCTCTCTTTCCTCTCTTTCCTTTTCATCTGGTTTTCAAGCGGCGCCGCCTTCTCTCCCAATTTCTTCCTATCTTGTAAGCACTACATCCATCTCTTCTTCCCTTTCTTTTTGCTTTTCTTGCAATCTTGTTTGTTTTTCTTGCTAAATACTACTACTCTTTTTATTTTATTAACCCTAGCCGGTCGCTAGTCTCTAATGGCCGGTGTTCTAATATGCTCTCCGGTGTTCTTTTTCTGCAGATTCATCATTGGCACCTTACGATCCTCCATGTTCTTCCATCGCCAACGGTTAGTTTTACCATCTCTCTTCTGCTGCGACTGCAAGCTAGATAACAAAACAAAATACGTCTGCGCTTGTCAGTTGTCATTATCAAATCTGCAAAACAATTCCGTCCGTCCTCTACTTTCCAATTACTAGTAGTCTAGTACAGCATTAAAAAGTAACTGCAGAACTTCCATCTGGGCCCCGAAACAACTTTGATTGATCCTTCTTTTTCTATTTCCACAATAATTATCAACAATGAATTCAGTCTCTGTATGATTAATTCCTGTTTGGCATCTAATCCGCCTAATCACTCCTACTCAAATTAATAATGTCCATATATACACAGGAACAATTTGCTGTGACAGAAGCAGCAAGAGAACAGACATCTGTTTCATGAAAGGCGACATCAGAACACACTCATCTTCAAAATCAATCTATCTCTACGCTGCTACTTCCAGAAATCCCCAATCCAAGAAGAAGAGCAAAATGGTACTAGTAGAAAAGCTCAAACCCTACACTCGAAAATGGGAAACCAGCGTAATGGACACTGTCGAATCCCTAACCCTCATTCAAAACCCAGGCGCCGCCGTCTCTTCCCAACCCAGATGCGACGTTTATCACCACGTGCCTGCCGTTGTCTTCTCAACAGGCGGGTACACCGGTAACCTATACCACGAGTTCAACGACGGAATCATCCCGCTGTACATAACTTCCCAGCACTTCAAGGGTAAAGTAATGTTTGTGATCATGGAATATCATAACTGGTGGTACACCAAGTACGGCGACGTGGTTTCCCAATTGTCCGATTACCCACCAATTGATTTCGATTCGGATACGAAAACTCACTGCTTCCCTGAAATGATTGTCGGGTTGAGAATCCATGATGAGCTGACTGTTGATCCGGCGTTGATGACGGATAATAAGAGCATTAACGACTTTCGTGAACTCCTCGACAGAGCTTACAGACCAAGAATCAATAGCTTGATTAAGGAAGCAGCTGCAGCAGCAGTAACCAAAAGAGAGGAATCAAGTCTTTCTCCTTCTTCAAATTTATCTTCATTATCTCCATCCCCAATGACTGAATTCATCGATGACGGCTTGTCGTTTAATGACGACAAAAAAAGCAGCAGCAGCAATAACTGGCCGAGATTAGTGGTGTTATCACGAACGGGTTCAAGAGCGATAACAAACGAAGCTGCTTTGGTCAGTTTAGCGGAGAGGATTGGTTTCGATGTGAGAGTAGTTCGACCAGTTAAAACATCGGAGTTAGCAAAGATATTCAAGGCGCTAAATGATAGTGAAGTGCTGATCGGTGTTCACGGTGCGGCAATGACGCATCTGCTGTTCATGAGGCCGCGGTGTGTCTTCATACAGATTATTCCGATAGGGACGGATTGGGCGGCGGAGAATTATTACGGGGAGCCGGCGGTGAAGTTGGGGTTGAAGTATGTCAATTACTCGATTTCACCGAGGGAGAGCTCTTTGTATAAGAGATATGGGGAGGATGATCCTGTGATTAAGGATCCTGATAGTATTGGTGTGAAAGGGTGGGAGTATACGAAGAAGATTTATTTGGATGATCAGACGATTGAGTTGGATGTGAGGAGGTTTGGGAAAGTGTTGGTAGATGCAAGGAGGTATGTTTCAGGGCGGTGGCGGGAGGATCAGCATTTGTATAGAACGCAGTAGAAGAAGATCTCGATCAGGTGAGTATTTGGGGTGAAATTTTTTGGAGTGGATTAACTGACTTTTGACCATTATGTCAAATTTATTGCTTGTAGCTGATCGATTTGAAAAACAAAGAAACAGAGAACATAATGGAGTAGTAGAATGTTTTTAAGTTAGGGATGTAGATTGGGATGCATAGATAGTTGTTTTTCTCCCTTTTTTAATGTATAAATGAGATGAGTTAATTGTAAATCAGATCATGTGTTACTATTGGATAAAATAAGCTCTTCTATTGCAGAGCTCGCTCTTCCATGATACGTATCGTGAGCTCGTATGCGATATACAGCCTGCCTCTGCCTCTGATTCTGACGCTTTTGTTTATTCATTCATTCAAATTCAATGTTTGTAAGCATCTAACTAACATGTGCCAACAGACCCAATGAGCAGAGTGCTCTGAGCTCCCAACACAATAATGTTATCCTATCAATTAGAATAAACATGGACATCAGTTTAAGTTTGAGCTACCTATTGAAAGTCGGCTCTCAAAATCTGTGAAAGGATGTATTATCCTAGTATTGTGTACCTATTACCTAGCGGTACATTTTCGTGCATTAATTGTCCAAATATCTTGAGAGTGTGCTATTCCCTTTCCTCACGTTAGTAGCCACTTCAATGCGCCTTACCTTTCCTCACACAGAACTTATAATCCCTTGCAACCAAACATACGGTTAGGTATAAACACTCTCTGCTCATTATTTGATTTTTGAATCACTTAATATTTGGCTGGGGTAGTAAGGCATTGCTCACAATCCCGGGGTATCTTGCGGTCGTGAAGATTTGACAATGACATTTACATATGGTGGTATTCAACGTGTGGGGACCATTGTCATGCATATTAGTAAGCGACGTAACACGATCTTGGGTTAACAGCCAACGATGGCCACTAGTTGGTTGAGCCCATTACAACATGGAAGATGGTGTTAGATTTCAAGTGAATGTAAAGCTTTAGCATCAAACATGGCAGAACTATGTCCGTATTCATTATGGGACTATGAAAGTTTGTAGAATGAAGATTGTAACGATTCGGTATTAGATACACGAAGGAGAGAATGAAGAACAACGGGATACGAGGTGTTTGGAAGAAAAACTTCGCTATCAATCTTTATTGATAATTTGAAAACTCTTCGTCTGACGTGTTCTACAGATTTGAACAATCACACACACATACATCTATCTCTAGACTACACGTTTGAAGTTAATCAACAACACTTTTCTCCCCCAAAGCTCTTTCTTTTTTTTTGGTAAAAGTTTTACCTTTTTCTCATGATTTTCCTATACATATATACTTGAATAGTTTAGCAAACCTCCTTAAAATTATACAAAAAATCTCTATCTAAAACAAATATAATGTACAAAAATAGATCTTATCATATCGGTCAGAATAGGACTAAATATCTCAGCGTAATAACTCCAGCATATTATGGACAAAATCACACTTTAGGCTTGTACTGAGTAAAGAAATCTGTTACAATTCTTTTACCAAAACTGACGAGATAGATTGGTGAGATAAAAGTGGTGAGCCTCAAACTAACTCCCCTCGGACTAACTTATTTGCCACTTCAAAAATCCATAGTAAATACACATTTACAATTTCCTCCTTTTTTATATGAGCAAACCTTGTATGGTAAAATAAATTAAGTACCCCTAAAAATATGCATTCCCCCTAAAGATGTGAAACACTTGCAATGGATATAGCTAATCAAGAAGCACATCCATATTATCCATCATATTTCTCCTTTTTGCGCAAAAAAAAATGGTACTAAAGAATATCTCACGAAATGTAGAAAAAACCATGCATACATAGTACTGTGGCCTTTTATACAACTTCATTCAAAGAAAAATATTTCATAAGTCCATAAGTAAAATACGAGCAACGAGTAGCAGTGTAGAAGTCTGAAGCTTAGAACTGACAAAATAACATCCGAAACAAAAACGTTTAATGAAGCTAGACCAACAAGAACAAAAGAGTACTAGATTCTCAGTTACAGACCAATACCTAAACAAGAAGGAATTGTAAACAAGTTAACATCGCTCCCCCAAATGCTTTCCAAGGTTATCCAGGCACCTCTCAATTTGCTGGAGAGTAGCAAGCATCTCTTGCATCTGTGTAAAAACCAAATGAGCGACTCCAGATGTTTTTGGAGGTTGCTTGACTACCAAACTAGTTTCCTACCAGTCTAAGACTCATCTTATCCAATGTTGTGGCGCTGAGTTCGTGATTGTAATCAAGAGTTTTCGGAGGGAGTCTCACTAAGATCCACACCATAGTAATCAAACAGCGGGATCAACCAAGAAACATAAGGAAGTGAGGAGGTAGCTTGAGTTATAGCATGAAGCATATGGAACATAATGAAATGAGGCAGGCTAACTAGAAATTTCTGAGCAAGACACCACATTAGTGTCACATCCAATAGTGTGACAATGAACTGTTGATCATTACAAAGGTGCAACACCCTGATAAACCACCATGTGTAGTAATCGACCAAACACATCCAATTTCCTCTGAGGATCATATCTGATTTTGTTAGTTTCAGGCTCAATGCCGAAGAAGGCAAGCAAATCCTCATCTTTCTCGGGAGAAAGCACATAGACCCTCAAAGGTCTTTCTAACACAACAGCCAAAAGGGGTGTCACAGTAATGTCAACCGTCCCAACCTTGGATGTTGTAACATACTAATCTTAAAAGCATAAATTAGTGTAAAATTCAGGAGTGACATTCAAATAACCTTAGTGCCTACTTGAAATATGCTAGTCCATCCTTGTGCAGAAATGCAACTCGCAATAGAAGACAAATGATGCTTATGCAACCAAATGCAATCAACCATTTTTTCCACCACAACATGAGCTTCTTTGATTTGATTCTTAAAATGAGCTGAGATAAAAAAATAGTTACCGTCGAATTTAAAAGCAATAGCCGATTCTGGTGGTTGGTTATTGTTAGAATCAATTGCTGCAGAAATTTGTATCGGTGAAGAGCGTCGCTTGCGAAGGTGACGTTTTTAGGTCGAACCAGAAGCTACAGGAACAACGGCCTATTTTCGGTGTTGTCACTCTACAATAGGGATGTCATGATCATAACCGATCTCCAGTGGTGTTGTAGGTGATGGTGGAGCAACGAGAGTTCACAAACACGTAGACTTGCGGCGAAGCAACGCCAGTGTAGATTGTTTGCATCTAGATTTTACGGCGGGGGGGGGGGGGGGGGGGGTTATGTAGTGGAGTAGAGTCAATATCCAAGGGTTCGACATGCACAGGTGAAGATGGGTTTTGTTGGTTTGGTGTTGGCGATTCTGGGGTTTGGTTTTTGGTTAGGGTTTCAATAAAAGGTCTTGGAGAAGATAAGGCAATTGTGAAATGGCACAACACAACCAAAAACTATGCCTTTGCAAACTCGAGATCATAGAGCATGAGAGCCATGACAACAAGCAAAGAGAAGTTGAAGAGAGCAAGCAGAGAGCAAGGGAGAAAACAGGAGCACGAGAGCACGAAATGTCATTGCAAAGAATACAAAAAGTTGTGGGCAGGCTTTAGATTGACTGAAATAGAAGAAAAATTGTAGAAAAGCGGGGAAGTTTAATTTTGGACCAACGTGTATATAACTAACGGTAGATATTTGATGGAAATAAGAAAAATGGTATAAGGCAAACATGAATGACAACATATAAAATACGTTCCAAATAAGAAGTTGATCCAGATCACCCACAATAGTAAATATGTTTCTGCCATGTCGTATTTATTTCTTGCTGTTATTTGGATATGAAAATATGCTTGAAAGAAATGACACTCTCCTCTCATCCGAAAGTACCAAGTTTGACGTGACAAAAGGTGAATAACATAGTAAATTAAAAGAATGGACGTTTATCAACATTAATCATGCCCAGTGCTAGACTGAGACGCGAAAAAGTTTCTCAAGGAAGCGGCTGGGTGAAGATGCCAACCATTTGTTGATGAGTAGTACAATGTAATAACTCCACAATATTATTCTGAACTTGATCACGGTGATAGTGGTGACGAATCTCGATGTGCTTTTTGCGTGAGTGTTGGACTGGATTGTTTGAAAGAGAAATAGTAAACATATTGTCGTAGAATATTGGCACAAGAGACTGAGGTTCATCATAGTCAACCAATTGATATTGTAACCATAACACTTGTGCACAACAAGTAGTAATGTATTCAGCTTCGGTAGTGGATAGAGCAACAAATCATTGCTTCTCGGAAAACCAAGACACCAGACTTGCACTAAGAAAACGTGCGGACCCATAAGTAATTTTGCAATCAGTGAGGGAGGCTCTAAAATCAGTATCAGTAAACACCCTCAGAGTGAATGTAGAACCTACATGATAAATCAAACCAAGATTAGTAGTACTTTTAAGATACTTAAATATCCTTTTGACTGCTTGTAAGTGTGGCGTACGAGGACCAGACTGAAACCGAGCACAATAAATAGACATTGTACATCAGATCAGGTCTACTAGCGGTAAGATACATTAGAGATCCAATCATTACATGATAACTTCTTTAATCTGTCGGGTCAGCATTAGACTCATTATCAAGTTTAATAATGCTTGACATAGGAGTTAGCATAGGTTTGGCCGAAGAGAACCTAAACTTGGTAATCAATTACTCAGCGTACGTTCCCTGCGAACCGTAAATATGAGTCTTAGTCTTCCAAATTTGAAGCCCTAAGAAGAAGGTAAGTTCATTCATGCTGCTCATAGAGAATTCAATGGTCATGATAGTTTCAAAGGATTTTGCTAGACTTGAGTAGGTGGATCCAAAAGTAATGTCATCCACATAGATTTGGACCAACAATATGTAAGAAGCTTGGTGTTTGAGAAACAGAGTGTTATCCACTTGTCCATGGGAGAATCCTTGATCAAGGAGATATGTAGTGAGATGAGCATACCAAACACAAGGGGCTTGCTTAAGACCATACTGATTTTCTGAGCATATATCATGGTAAGGCTTAGCCTGATAAACGAAAACCTGGTGGTTGTGCCACATAGACCTCCATGTCAATATAAACATTTAAAAACATGCATTTGATATCCATTTGATACAAAGGAAACTCCTTATGAGCTGCAAAAGAAATTATATTCTTAAAGCTTCTAAATGTGCAACCAGAGCATAAGTCTCATCATAATCAATACCTTCACGTTGATTACATCCTTGTACAACCAATCTTGCCTTTTTGCCAGCAACGTGACCATCAAAATCCAACTTATCACGATAAACCCATCGCGTTCCTATGACATCGATATGAGTGGGCGGTGAAACAAAGTCCACACATCATTACGGGTAAATTCATTTAATTCCTCTTGCATAACTTGGATCTAATCAGCATCAGTGAGAGCTTCCTTAATATCTATAGGCTCAATCATGGATAAAAATCCTTCACGAGCATAAAAATTCCTAAGTGAATTACAAGTAGCTCTTCCTCAGTTCAGATTTGTCAATAATTTATCCAATGTAACACCTGGAGCATGACATTGAGGAACTATAGGGGGAACAACAACACAAGATTCTTCAAGGGAAGACTGTGGAACTATTTTAGTTATGGAGGGTTCTGTAACCATTGGAGTTATGTCATCAGCTGCCGGAGTTACTGGAGGGGAAGGTGAAACTGAATTGGAACCAGTTGACTTATTAGATAACAATTGAGTAGAAGGTGGGCCGGGGTCTGAATTTGAGAAATCAGACCCATAGTATCTAACACACTCAATTCGGAGCCAATATTCTAAGGAGTTCGTATTCAACTCAACAAAACAAATATAAATTGATTCTTCTACTACTACAATTTGTTTATTGAGAACACAATAAGCTTTGCTAAAGGTAGAGTGTCCAAGAAACCCCCCCATCTCCACGTGTGTTAAACTTACCCCATATTGTTTACCATTATTGAGAATGAAACATCTACACCCCAAAACTTCCAGGTGTCGAATAGATGGAGGATTTCCTTTGACCAGTTCATATGGTGTTTTATTTAGTATTTGCCTGATCATAGCATGACTAAGAACATAACAGGTAGTATTGATAGCCTCTCCACATAAACTTGGCGCCAAACCTCTAGCATTCAGCAGTATGGACCATTTCAACCAAGGTTCGATTCTTACATTCCACCACTCCATTTTGCTGTGAAATATGAGTGGCAGTGAGTATGTGTAATACGATGATTAGCACAAAACTGATTAAAGTGTTGATTAATGAACTATGTGGCCAGATATGACCTGATAGTTTATAATGGAAGTAAAATCTTTCGTTGAATATGTTGACAAAAATTTTGAAATAACTCAAATGTACCAAACTTGTTGTGAAGCAAGAAGATGCACGTGATTCGGGAAGAATCATCCATTAGAACAAAAATGTAACATTTTCAGCTCATGTCATTGTTCGCATAGGACCAACCAAATTCATATGCACAAGCTCCAAAGGAATAGTGGTAGACACCATTGTTTTAGGAAAATGAGTATAATGGGTTTGTTTTTTAACAAATAAGCACTACATGGTCCCTTCCCGTGAAGGACATTTGATGGAAGACCCTCAACTAGATATTGTGTTCTTAGTGTGTTGATCAATCATGTATGAACATGTCCCAATCATTGATGCCGCATATTAGAATTGGTTGGCGAAACAATTAACCATGTAGCATCAAGCTCATGTGAATTAACGTCCACATGATACAAATTGCCCTTTCTGTACCTTTTAAGTAGTGGCACTCCAGTGGATATATCAGACACAATAAACCCATGTGAATCTAAAGTGATAGTTGAAGGACCTTTATCACAAACTTGAGAAACACTCAAGAGGTTACGCTCTAAGCCATCCACCACACACACATCTTCAACTCCAATTCCCTGTTCGACATTTCCTATGGCAACAATGTGTCATATTCCATTATTTACCAATGTAACTTGTCCATCACGTAAGCCTTATAATTCACAAAATAAAAGTGTGATCACCAGTCATGTGGCGTGAGCAACCACTATCCATAAGCCACCAACTAGAATAATCATTACTAGCCCGAGAGAGAAAAAAATTGGAAGTTAGTATCGCTTGGGCACCCATTGTTTTCTGGGATGCCAATGATTAATATAAAGCTGAGCATAATGTGAAGTATTAGTCCGTGAAAATCTTGCATTTTTACAATCAAGTTTATGACATGAATTAATGTGATACCTTGGAATATGACAATAATGACAACACACCCTATAGTTTGAAGTATTTTTCTACAGTTTAGTGTGAGAATGATATGAATGATCAGTATGAGACTGATGTCTAGAAGATGAAGCATAAGAAGTACTATTGAAACCTAAACCTATATGTCATGAGTTAGGTTTACTAATTGTCTTATGAAGATTTGCAGAATCTGTGTACCAAGTTGGTTTTTCTGAAGTTCTAATTTCTATTTTACGACTAAGTGCATCACAATGTCTTTGTAATTCTATGTTTTCTTGTCGTAACCAATCATTGTCAATCTTAAGAGTATGAATGTCCTTTCTTCCCACTAAGGTATAGAACTCAGTTTTGAACTTACTACAACAGTAAATGTGGATAGGACAACCTTAGCTGAGTTAAAAACTAATTGAGACACTAAATATTTATTCCGTTTCTTCAAAACAACTATCTCTTCTGGTAGTTTATTAATCTAGTATGAGACTCAATGTGATTTTTCTGTTTTACCTCTAAATCCCTAATTTTTGAAAGCACATCTTTTAACATATTGAATACTTAAAACTTTTGTAGAATTATCATAAAAATCATTCAAGCTTTGAGAGCTTACCTGATCCCTTATCTCCAGCCATTAAGCACATGGACTCGTCATACTTTGTAGTGTCAGTATGAGACTGTTGTATTTCCGTTATACAAAATGTGCCTAATTTCTTTCTGCATTGTCTGGTTCATCCTCATCTTTACCCCACACAGCTATTGCCATGTGTGATTCATGTCCTCGATGTTGTGGTGGTTTAGATGGAAAAGGGGAATCCTTTATCAATTGTCCAATTTTGTGACATCAAAAGCATTCAAGCTTGCTGGTATCATACTTACATATTTGATATCCACCTAGGTAACCTCCACACGTCCGGTTAAGAATACATTACAGTCCTTGTGCTAGAATACTCATCTCATTCTCCAGATCATCATCCAATTCCCTGTAAGAAGTTTCAACAGGTTCTTTTCTTTTAGTGCGAGATCTTTACGCACAACAGTAACTTCTTCAAGATATTGTTTTTTCATCTTGCTCTCATGCAGAACCAGATCTGAACACAACTCCTCAATTGACATCCACGATAATTCCTTTATCTTCTCCATGAGCAAAGTATAATTAAGCCAATTCTTATTAAGTGAATCAAGGAATCTTTCATTAACACTCTCTTTGGAGAATGAAACACCAACTATCTTAAGTTCCATGAGCACTTGATTAAATCTTTTAAGAGCCAGTATCACTCTCTCCATTGGACATTTTGAATTGAATTCCCGTTTGAACTGTTTCTCCTTAGCCTTTCGAATTGATTCGGTTTCTTGATAGGCACTTTTCAATAAGTCCCATACTTCATTTGCATTTCTTATACCCAAAATTCTACCTTGATCTTCATCGGATAGAGATGAGAAAATGATACAAAGAGCTTGTTTGTTCTTGCTCAGCAGCTTCTCATCATCCTCATTCCACTATTCTTCAGGTTTATCTTATTTAACCCCATCAATGAGAGTATTAGGTTTCTAATATCCTTGTGTAACTACCTTCCAAACCTTGTAATCAACGAACATCGGCTGATCCTTCATTTGCTCACACCATTTGGAGTAGTTAACTTTCGTCAACCCGGGTGCTTTCACATTATACGAACTCATCTTGTCGATCTACCTAGAAGTGTGAAACTTTTCGGATAGGTAAACCTGCTTTGATACCACTTAAAAGTTCGTAGAATGAAGAATCTAACAATTCCGTATTAGATACATGAAGGAGAGAATGAAGAACAACGGGACACGAGGTATTTAGATGAATAAATCCCCTATCAATATTTATTGATAACTTGAAAACTCCTCACCTAATGTGTTCAACAGATTTGAACAATCACACACACACATCTATCTCTAGACTACACGTTGAAGTTAATCAATGACACTTTTCTCTCCCAAAGCTCTTTCTTTTTTGTGCTAAAAGTCTTACCTTTTTCTCACGATTTTCCTATACATATATACTATTGAAAAGCTTAACAAATCTCCTTAAAACTCTACAAAAAATCTCTATCTAAAACAAATATAATGTACCAACAATAGATCCTATAATATCGGTCAGGATAGGACTAAATCTCTCAGCTTAATATCTTCAGCATATTTTGGATAAAATTGCACTTTATGCTTGTAATGAGTAAAGAAATATGTTAGGATTCTTTTATCAAGACTAGCGAGATAGATTGTTGAGATAAAAGTGGTGAGCCTCAGACTAACACCTTTGCCACATAATAGTAAATATATATATTTACAATCTAACATGTGAATTATGACAATGTCATACTGTTCCAGTTGTTTTTTTTTTTGGGTGGGGGCATTCATAAAACAACCATAACCGTGGCCTCAACTAGGGTAGTTGAGTTGGTGGAGGGTGAAGTAGGGGAGCAAGAGGTCATGAGTTCGTATCCTTCAAACCCCACCTTCTCGTTGAGCTTATCACCTTGTGTGGCTTACCTGGTTGGCATGGTTTGCAGGCTATTGTGTCACCTGTGGTTTTACTCACAACACACTCTAAGAGTAGTGGTTGCGAGTTCCACGTATAAAAAACCCTTTAAACTGGAACTGAAACCAGTGATCTCGGTTATTGATTATATGTGATCCAGTTAACTAAAACAACTATTTAAAGTATTTAATAATAGAAAAATAAGAATAAAATTATACAATAAATTACTAGAATTATACTAAATTTGATAAAATATACTGGTTAATCGGTTTAAAACTACACCAAAATCGATTAAATCGTTTTTTACTAATTATAAGAAAATATTGTAAAATTACACAACTTTTATTAACTCTAAAATTCAAGGTTAACTGATCCCAATTTTATGATTTTAAATAAATTGATTATTGTCAACGAATTCAACTAACCACCTATGTAGTGGAATTATGAATACCACTACTCTTGTGTAATAATATAGGAGAGCATTATGTTTCTTTATCTGACTAGTAAAAGTAACAATTTTATTGTTGCTTGTGTAAGGAGTTAAACAGAAAAAATATGGCAAGAGGGTAGTGCGGCCATAAGAAAAGACATATATACGAGTTACATTATCTTCTTAATTTTTCCAGATAGTAAGTTGGAGGAAGATATTATTTTTGGGGCCTCTATAACTCTTAAAATATGTTTGAATTGGGGTTAAATAGGGTATACACTTTAATTCACCTTGTTTGAGAACAAAAAAGGAAGGTTAACCAAGATAGAATTAATGAGATTTAACTAACTCCATATAACTCAACTTTAAACAAACTAGAATAAATAATGATCAAGTCAAGGAAAGAGGACATTCAATGTCCTATGATCCTACACTTACCTCATACTCGTCATCACTATGCACTAGTGTCAGTCATCTCCTTAACAACTTACTCATTGTTGTCGCTATTTTCCAAAAGCTCGCATCTTCATGTCCGTCATTGGTTCCAAAGATGATGTTTGAGGTCAAAGTTCAGTGATTGTTGTCAAGGCTAGGACTACTCGGCACTCCCAGTCCCCATCGTCGATGTTGTAAGTGCTTCAGAAGGTCAAGTCCTACCATATACAGCCATAGGTTGACAAACCCTTCATCTTCGACATCCACAGTTTGTGCGCAGATATCCTATGGCAAGTTGTCGGTGCGTACCCACACTTTTCCCACCATCATTGTTGCTAGCGCCTTTTTCCCCTTTCACCAAACAGAGGTAGTGTATGGCCTAGCCTTATCTCATCGTATTCGATGTCTAGCACCGACTATACTCTCAACATGAAGGTAGTGTGCATAACGACGCTTGCGCCTATAGCTTTTATACCACAACTCCACATGCAGTACCATTGATGTACTAGCAGTCCAAGACAATAATGGGCCAGTCCAGGGCCAAAGCACAATATTAGTTCAGGTTATATTCTAGCTATAGTCCAATGTAATGTCCAGAATATCCTATTTTAAATAGGTCGGGGTATATATGTAACTAAGAATACATATAAATACATAGCTACAGTACCCTAATACTCAGAGTTGTTCTGATGTTTTACTTTCATTCCCACATTCCTTATCCTAATTTACTATGGTATAAGAGCTAGCACACACCATAGTTGGCGTAACCTTTTTTTTCTCTTCTTGGTAAGCAGTACCAGCAGACTTCAACAAACTTTATTTTCTTCCTTGTTTCCTTTTTACCTCTTTTGGACCTTGTTTGCAGTCATGTCCACAGGGTCTGAAACTCTAAGCACATGAGAAACATCATAGCCGCCAACTACACAAGCCTAAGGCTCCACTGATACACAATCTATCTATCTACTGCATCCAATATGATCAAATTAAAACAAAACAATTTCAGAATCTAGAAAGGTACACTTCTCTCTTTCTCAAGGGAAATGGCTTATACAAATTCATAGATGGTGCTCACATATGTCCAGCTCAGTTTATAGATGGAAATTTGTATACAAAATATCTAAAATGGGTATATCAAGATCTACTTGTGGTTACAATTCTATATACCAATTTGATAGAACCAGTTTTAAGTAAAGTTGTGGGACTTTCTAACTCAAAACTACTTGTGATGTATTACGTGAGACTTATCAAGCCCAAACTAATGCCCACCTAGGACAGCTTCACTACAACTAGCTTCCATTGAAAAAAAAGGGAATGAGGATATTACCAGCTACTATAACAAGGCTAGAGCTATTGTTGACTCACTTGTTGTCACAGGTCACAAGGTCACATATAGAGAGTTTCAAAGCTATATTCTTAGGGGGCGTTTGTTTCAAGCGGGGGAAACAGAATGAAATCGGGAAAGGGAATGAAGGGGAATGGAATTCCCTTTGATTTTCCTATTTGTTTGTTTGAGTTGGGGAAAATGAAATAAATAAATGGTCAATGGATTTTGGCTACCGGTCAACGACCATTAATTGTCGGTCAACATTCACGGGTCACCAGTCAATGGTCAATGGTCATTAGTCATCGGTCAATGGTTATACGTTGCCGGTCAAAGTGTATTGGGGAAAGGGTATGGGATTCCCTGGTAGAGGGTAGGGAATCAAGGTAGAAGGTTTTAGGGTAATCCCATTCCCTTTCTTGAAAATAGAAATAGCTGGCTAAATGAACAATAGAAAAGGGAATAATTCTGATTCCCTTTCCTGATTACCCAAAAACAAACACCCTCTTAAGGGTATCCCCTTAGAATACAACTCTCTAGCGACAAATGTTCTCACACGGACAAATGTTTGTATACCAAGTCCAATTCTAAATTTTATGTTAGTGTTTGAAGCTCATCTTATGCAGCAAACTAAACAAACTGATAATATTGTGTCAGTAAATGAACATCTGGAAGTAATTACAGAGGGGGAGGTCAAAACAATAGAGGTCGTGGTTACCAAGGAAGAGGACAACAATATAACAGAGGTAGAAGAATGATAAGTGCGAAATACATCTATTTTTAGGGCTTTAATTCTTCCTATTTTCATAACAATTCATGTCGTATTTCTTACTTATCATATGTTTTTCCTTAGATTTATGTTTTGATGTGAACTGATACATTTTATGTGTCTAATGCAGTAAAAAGTCTAGGAAATGCATATATTTTCTCATGAGGATTTCAACGCAACAAACGGGGAGCAAAACGGAGCTAAAATGAAGAATTTAGGCCCTGTTGAAGTTATGTCCGACCTTGCAAGGCCGGACAAAGGCCGAGACTGTCCAGAGTTGCTGTCCGGACTTATGTTCGGACTTGCATGTCCGGACTCAAGTCGAGAGAAATCCCGCGCGGCGCAAACAGTGGCGTCCGGACATACATGTCCGGACACATGTCCGGACGCGACGAATTTGGCAGTTCCGATCACGCGTTTTATTGAAATTAAAAGATAAAAATTTATCTTCAGATCGCACACTGCTATATATACATATGACGCTTAGGCATTCAGAATATCCACACCTCCTAGTAAGGGCTTCATGCCTCACGCCCTCTCCCTCCTGTTCACTGCCATACCACCATCAACCACACCCCATACCACCATCATCCATCATCGACACCACCGCGCATCCATCGTCCATCTCCAGCCATATACTCCCTCTCCATTCACATAGTACCGTCGACTACCACCACACCATCATCTTCAATATCCACCGCCACACATCACCATATATTAGTCCACCACCACTTCCACAATTTACCATTGTTACTTATTAATGTCTTTCGTTGTTATTTTTGCTACTTTTATGTTTATTTTTTAGTAGTTAGTTAAGCTCCCCGGGTTGGGGTAGCAAACCGAATCTTTACATTTATTTTGTAATCTTTTCTCTGATTATAATTACAGTAGTTTAATTCCTGTTCTTAATGTGCTTTAATTTTCTAGCTAATTACTAAAGCAATCCTTGTAGTTTTCTAATCAAAATGTGGCGCTGCGATTAGTTGACAAGACATAGAAAGTTAAACCGGATTAACGACTAGAAGCATGGTTTGCCTATAGGTTAATCTGTCTCCAATAGGAATTGGTAATAAAGCGATTGGTTAGAATTGACTTGGGCATAGTTTGCGGCTTGTTATTTCTGCCAGTTAGGATTCATTGTACGGGGACTGGTCAACGAATTAATTAAGATTCCTGAGTTTATTGCACAATTAGGGAAGAGTTTACTAATAGATTAATAAAGTAAAGGTTTGCAGAACAATCCGGGGTGCTTCCTTTTATTTAGAGTTTTACTCTTTATCTATTTATTTAGTTTATTTTACTGGTTTATTAGTTTGTTATTTTATGTTAATTCGTTGAGTTATTCTTTTCATTAAATTAAGTAAACTTGAAAAAAGTGACGTTTCTTGTTTTCTTAGTTTAGTTTCTCAGTTGGTAAATAAATGGTCAATTAATTGAACGAGGTCCCTGAGATCGACAACCCCCACTCAATTCACTATTCCGTAAAACGATAGGTACACTGCCTAGGTAGAAGTATAGTAACACATATTTCTGCTAACAAGGACACACTTTTGTTGGGTATGATAATGATTTTAATAGCTACTCTATCTTTAGTTTCAGACCACCTCCAACTAGAGGACATGCTCATACTATTTCACAGGACAAATCGATACTCGAGTTGAATGTCAGTTTTGTTTAAAGAAAAGAATTGATGCTACTAGTTGTTATCACAGATACAACCAAGCCTATCAGCCTAGACCTCCTACCTCTATATCAGCCAATGCTACAGATAGGCTTCAACCTTCTAAATGGATGCTAGACACTGCTGCTACCCATCATTTCAATGAGATTTCACTTAACTAAAACCTCATGGCTACTGATTATCAAGGGACTTGAAATACCCCAAACTTAGATATGGTGTTTAAATGATAAACTAAGATATAAGGAGGCTAAATAATGCCTTAGAAACATTAAGAAACATTTCTAATCAAAGAAAATATAAGGAAACACCAAAAGAGCAGTTTAAGCAAAAACGTGCTCTAAGCTTGGAGAGATATGGGAGAGTACCCAAATATTGTTCCAAGACCTTAGTAGCATACTAATGGTCATTTTAAATCAATTACCAAAGAAAACCAAGCTTGAAAACAAGTTAAAACACAAAATGTGCTTTAAGGAGTCTTAAAGCACGTTTTTGAAAAATTGTCTTGTAAATGAGTTTTGAATGGCTAAATGTCCATCATTACTCTCTAATTAATATGTGTACTATATAGTATCACATTTGGAGGTCTATATCAATGGGAAATCAAAAATTTCACAACAATGTGCCTGTTTTGATGAATAGTGAATTTATTAAGCTAGTTATAACATAAGTTTATATAAGTGAGACATTTGGTCAATAAAGACTAAACTACCCTCATCACTAAAAGGGGGCCGGTTTCTTAAGGGGTGAGTCACCACCTTTATGACTCATTAAGTGATTAAGGAAGCAAATAAGTCTTTAAAGCCTAAGTACTATTCACCTTTTTACATAATATCTCACCTTTAGTGATTCTCTCTCCTCACTTCTTCATTCTCCTTGTTCACACGGTTTCTTGCTCTCTTCTCTTCTCCATTCACGTAGAGCTCACCTCCATGCTAGCTCCCATTCTCTTGCACACATCTTGCTCATTTAAGCTCCAAATCCAAAACAAAATAGATATTCTTCTTAGTTAGCTCAAGCTCCCTTTCTATCTTTTCAAAACTTCAAGAGCTTCATTTGGTGCCAAGTCAAACACCATTAGAGGAGGAAATTCAAGTTTGGAGACTCCATTGGCATCTCCATTCTCTTAAGGTAAAGAAAGTGTAAGAAAATCTAGGTTTCCACCATTTTCTTCACTTGACCGAGAATATATACTCATGGGACTCCATGTTTATGCCTTGTTCTAGCTTGTTTCTACTCTTCAAAGGAGAGAGGAGGTCCTTCTTGCTTCACATCCAAGTTTGTCTTGAGAAACCAAGGTAAAACAATCACATTAATACCTTAAAACATATTTTTAAACCTAGGGTTTGTTCCTTAGGGTTAATGTGTTATCTAGTACTCATTGGAGTCATTGTATATTGGTTAGAACATTGGCAAGGAGAATCACATTGGTGACCGAGATTGAACAAAGAAAACCTAAGGAGAAAAGCTTGTAAGCTTGTGAGAAAACAAGGTAAATTGCTTACCTTAAGGTGTCTTGTTGTTTAAGGGAATGAGATGTGGGTAAATGATGAGCTTAGTGTTTAGTTATGTGTGGAAGGAGCTATTAAAACCTAGGAGAAACAATGTCTATACTTGTGAACTTGTGACTAAGGAGCAAATGAGAAAGGAGATAGTTTAAGAATATAAAGGTGAAGTACAAGAAGCATTTTATTTCAATGGGAGCCTTGTTGAGTGTATTCGCAGGTTGAAGGCATATATATGTGGAAATTCAGTGGTTAAGATTATTGTTATTAAGGGCCTAAGTGCCAAGCATTTTAAGTTCAAGCGTTATATGATGATGTGGTGAAGTTTTAGTGTAAATTGGGTGCTAAGGTGTTGTGATGAGAATTTGTGTGGTATTGGTTGTTTGATGGAGAAAAACCATTGTTAGGAAGTACTATATACTAGAGAACCTATGGCAAAATTTAAAGGAGAGTTTAAGTGTTTAAGATATCCTAAGGGAATTTAATGACTAAGGAAGTACTAGGAATGTTCTATGGGTTGTCTTGATGAAAAGGGTGAAGTTAAGGTATTTTAATGACTTATAATGACTTAGGTAACACCATGGAAGGTTTAGGAATCAAAAGAATGTATTTGGTATTTAGGACTTAGGCAAATGTTGGTGTACATCTAGGAAGGAAATAATGTGATGATGATGGAAGTTTAGACTTGTTAAGGAACTTAAGTGAGTGCTTAAAAGAGTTTAGATAAGTGAGAGAAGTTGAGAGATGATGATAGGGTGAGGAAACACCTTGGTATGTGGTCATTATAGGTGAAATGCCACTTAGAAATCATAAGGAGAAAACGTTGTAAGTGTTAGGAATTTTGAGGAGATATAAGTAAAAGTTTAAGGAGTTAGGAAAAATAGTTTGTGAGTGTTAAGAATATCTTAGGGAGTGTTTGAAGTGCCAAATGATGTTATAAACACATTAGAGGCCTTAGGAGAAGTTTGGTGAAGAATTGGTAAAGTTTGGGTAAGTTTAGGAGGCGACCGACCCAGGGGCCGACCCGTTATTGGGTCGGTCGAGCCTCTGTTAGATGTTGGGAAAATGTTCGATGATGGTCCGACCCAAAAGGGTGGGTCGGACATGGGTCGGTCGAGCCTTGTTAGATGTTGGAAAATGTTCGCACATGGACCGACCCAGAATGGTGGTCGGACGTGGGTCGGTCGGGCAAGGTTTACGAAGGAAAAGTTCTCGGCAGAGGACCGACCCAGAAGGCTTTGGGTCGGTCGGTTAGCTTTGGGTCGGTCGGGGAATTCCAAAGGAGGGGAAAGTTTCGGTAATGGACCGACCCATAAGGTGGGTCGGTCGGTGGTCGGTCGACCCTTAACACTTAAAAAAAAAAAAAAGAAATTTTAAGAATGCCTAATGGTAGTAATGGTACACCATTAAGAGGGCAATGATGATTAGAAACCTAAAGACCTAGGGGACTAAGTAAGGAAAAGACTTTAATGTTTAAAGCTAAGTTGTAAGATTAGTGATAAAGACATGGGAGGTTAGTGAATGGGAGTCCTTAGGGACTAAGTGAGTTAAGTAAGGTGCAAATAACTAATAACCTAAAAATGAATGAATGTTTTAGGTTTGTGAGTTGGGACCCCGAAGAAGATTAGTCAAACAACGATCGACGGTGAACGGTACAATCCTTTTCGTGACCTGCTTGCTAACGAGGTGTCCCTCGGCTTGTGTGCTATCTGTTTATTTGCTATGACTAAAACAAGATAAAGCATGCAACCGGTTATATTGTTCTCGTTGTGTTGTGTTACATTTACACTAACCCGCGAGGCTTGAGATTGTTACTAACCAAGTTTAGTACTTACTGAGTTAAGAATAAGAGTTAAGTTGATGGTTGTTGGTTAATGCCCGATAAGGCTTAGCTAGCACATGATGTTTAAGGTGTCTACTAACTGGAACTTGAGTGAGGAAACCCGGGACCGATCTCGGTCATGCATGCTAAGTGGAAAGGGGGACGGTATCTGAATCAGATCCGCCCTCCGCTTAAGGACTTGTCTTCGGACTTGTAGCCTAGGGCCGGTTGCCGGCTCAGCTACGCTGGACTCCCGTCCAGAGTAGGTGGCATTAAGATGGTGCGGTGGGATCACCTAAATCCCAGGTTCGAATTAAGCTACAACCAATCCCTTCCAGGAAAGGTTTGTGTACTGAGATTAAGATTAAGACTGAGATTGAGATTAAGATTAAGGTAAGGTAAGGAACTGAGATTAAGGAAATGAGGACTAAGGAGGGGGTTACTAACCCACTTGTTAAGGGAACGCTTGAGTCGTTCATTGCTTGTGAACTATATATGTTCATCTGTGGTTATTGTTATTGCACTTCATATTATGTTTGTGTATGTAATCAATTTCCATGCTATCGACAATTAGTCGTCGTAGCCCCGTTAGCTTGGGGGCCATGAGAGGGTGTACCAGCATTCGTGCTGACCCCTCGGGGGCTATTTTTACACTTGCAGGTAAGAGGCCCATGAGGACGCACTACGAGAGTAGGAGCGGTTAGGCTTAGGAGGGGACTTTTATTTTGAGTTCGGGTTGCGCCTGTGCACCCGACTGTTGATATTAAACTGTTGTAAGTTGAGGTTATGTTTGAGATACTAGTACTCGGTTGGTCGTGGTATTATAATGTTGACGTGTAAATTGGATAATTGTTTTTGGATAAGTATTGTAAGTATTTTAACCGGTATCTTCTAACGATCAGACCGTGGCAAGGTTCAGGAGTTGTTTATTTCCGCTGCGACATATTCGATTAAGTGTTCAGATTGCGATAACCACGATAGGCTTTGGATGGGGTGTTACAAAAGTGGTATCAGAGCGTAGTTACGCTCTGATCAAGAAATACCGGATATAAGTGACCACCGAGTTAGGATATAAGTTAAGGAATAAGTATTGGGTTAAGGGTGTGAGAAGTTAGAGTGAGTAGAGTCAGATGACCACTAATAAGTGTGGATTGTCTTTACCGTCTACGGACGTTATAAATTACTAACCAAACAGTGGTGAATATGAATCTAATGTAAGTTATGCTTGTTCAGATGGCAGGACGCCCTAGAGGAGGCCGAGGTCGCGGCCGGGGTGAGGATATTCCAGATATACCTGGAGGGCAGACGATCGCAGAGATCGTAGCTGCCGCTTTAGGGCACATGGGCTATCAGCCCGGTGTGGGTGCACCACCTCCACCGCCACAACCTAGGGAACCAACTGGGTGAAGAGTCTATCAGATCTTCGACCCGCTCACTTCAAGGGGGAGACCGATCCCGCCAAGCTTGAGGCGTACATCTCCGAGCTGGAGACCGCCTTCGAGACCCTTGATGTCCCTGCTGGGATCAAGGTGCGCTTAGCTGCTTTCTACCTGAAGGGGGCGGCGGGCGATTGGTGGAAGCTGGTGAGGGCCGAGCATGTGGCCAACCCAGAGTTCGGCTGGGAGCAGTACACCGCCTTGCTACGGGCAAAGTACTATCCCGCCCATGTCCAGACGAAGAAGCGCTTGCAGTTAGATGCGCTTAAGCAGTCGGACAAGATGACGGTGGACGAGTATTACTCAGAGTTCACCGCCTTGCTCCGTCTTCTGCCAGGTCTAGGGTATTCTGACCAGATCTTGGTAGACCGCTTCTATGGCGGGCTTAGCCATCGACTCCGCTACGGCATGGGGCCGACTAGTTACACTACCTTGCAGGTAATAAGAATGATTGAAATTTGAGTAAGTGGTGAATAAGATTTAAATTATGAGAAATAAGTGTGACTAATACTAAGGAAAAGCAGGAGTGCTATCATGCCGCTGCTAAGGTTGAGATTACCGTCCAGCTGAGGGACGAGGAGAATGCAAAGAGGAAGAGTGCTGGGAAGAGCTCAGAGAGTCAAGGGCAAGGAGGGTACAAGAAACAAAAGTACCAGCCTCAGGCCCAGAAGAATCAGAACCCGAAAGGGAAGGAGGAAAAGGAGAAGGCTTCGGAAGAGCCATTGAAGCTGACCTATGCTATTGCAGCTACACCACTGCGCTCTAAGGCGCCAAAGGGTGAGAAAAATTGATATTGAATGAGTTAAGAAATAAATTAGTAACTGATTGAGATATGAGAATTGACAATGTGAATCATCAGGATCTGAGACTGAGAGGGGAGCCGGTGGTGGCTACCAGCGACGCTTCATCTGTAGATGGTGTCACAAGGACCACCCCGGGCTCGACTGTAAGGGGAATAAGGTGGAGTGCAACTTCTGTGGTGTTATGGGCATCGAGCTTATGAGTGTTACCGGAATCCTGCTAGCAGAGCCTATAGGCCCGATACCAGGGGCAAGGGCAAGACTGATCAGGGAGCTGGATCTGACGGTCAGAGGAAAGTGCAGCAGCCGGCGGACAAGAACCCAAGGGTGACCCAGAAGACGGGGCCCACTCTACACATGGTGGATCGGGACGATGAGCCTGAGCCCTCATCGAGGCCAGGTACCACTATAACTATTTAGTAATAAAACTACCTGCTTACCGCATTATCATGCATGTTTGGTGAAATATATATGAGTTAAGTAAAATAAGATGAGATTAGAACCTAAGTAAGATATAACCTACTACCACTCTAGGAAAATTCAACATCTGCTACCCTATACCATCTACATCTAACCCGGAGCACACCGACATCGAAACCACACACTTTCCAACCGAACAATGTCAGGTTATCCGCCCAGGTATGATTTTATTAAGGGGATACCTGACACCCGACGCACAAATAGCCATCATCAGAAGATGCAATCAACTAGGAATGGGACCGGGAGGTTTTTACACACCGGAGTACCCAGGGGGAGCAAGGATGAAATTAAAGATGATGAGCTTGGGCAAGGATTGGAATCCGTATGCCAAGAATTACCAAACCACAAGGGAGCAAGATGGAGTCTCACCACCGGGATACCCGAAGAGTTCCATCCAGTTATTACACAAGTCATGGAAATCGCTCAGCAGCTGGAAGCTGAACCGATTCCAGACATCCAGCCAGACATTTGCATTGTAAACTTCTACGAAAAAGATGGAAACTGGGACTACACCAGGATAAGGACGAGACAACGGAGTCTCTCGAGAGAGGGATACCCGTAGTGTCTTGGTCCATTGGAGATGATGCGGAATTTTTATACGGCGAGCAGAAGCGTGCGGACCGTGCAGACAAGATAATACTTAAGTCAGGTGATGTATTAATTTTGGGAGGAGAATCAAGGATGTTATACCATGGGATTAAGAGAATCAAGCTGAATACAGCACCGTCAGCAGTAATCAATGCGACGCATATGAGACCAGGAAGATTAAACCTAACCTTTAGACAATATTAGCCATGTAATGTTAGAATGAGATGAGAAATGAGATGTAAGATTGAAGCACATGTTGTAAACAGGATGGTCATAAATAAAATAACAGTGTTGTTCATATAAATTGTTACGACTCTTGTTATACCATCAATACTCATGGAGCTTGTGAACACAATTAGGTCATGGACTCGGTACGGAAGGTGCACTAAGCATACTCACAGAGGCACAGGCCGACGCTAGCGGTACTATCCTCACCGGCACCTTTCCGATCAATGGAATTGAGGCATCAGTTCTCTTCGACTCAGGGGCCTCGCATACCTTTGTCTCTGCATCATTCGCGAGCAGGTTGGGGCTAGACGCTGATGAGCTACCCGACTTCACGGTTACGCTCCCGTCTAAGGAGAAGGTTCGTTGCACTCGTTACTACCGAGGAGCCACCATCAGAATTAAGGGGGAAGACTTCCCAGTTAGTTTCATTGAGTTCAGTAAGCTAGGATTTGATGTTATCTTCGGGATGAACTGGTTGGAGCGGCACAAGGGACGTATCCTCTGCGCCGAGCATAGATTGCTGCTCAGGAGTCCATCTGGGGTAACAATATCATACCGCCAGAGGCCCAGAGAGCCTTCGACTAAGATCATCACCGCCATGGCAATGCAAAGAGAAATAAGGAGAAAGGAAGAAGTATACCTCTGCTATGTACAGGACATAGAGAGAGACCCTGAGTTCGACCCCGACTTACCGGTAGTGTCGGAGTTCCCCGACTTATTTCCACGGGAACTGCCCGGCATGCCACCCACTCGGGAGGTAGAGTTCACCATTGAGCTGCTACCTGGTACCGGACCGATAGCCAAAGCACCATATCGTATGGCTCCGGCAGAAATGACTGAATTAAAAGAACAACTGAAAGATTTGTTGGATAAAGGATTGTCAGACCAAGTGTGTCACCATGGGGAGCGCCAGTCCTCTTCGTGAAGAAGAAGGATGGTAGCCTCCGCCTCTGCATCGACTACAGAGAGTTGAATGCAGTGACAGTGAAGAATAAGTACCCACTACCCCGCATTGACGATCTGTTCGATCAGTTGAAGGGAGCATCTGTGTTTTCCAAGACTTGATCTCAGATCGGGGTATCACAGATAGCCATTAAGGAGGGAGACATTGAGAAGACGGCATTCCGGACACGATACGGCCACTATGAGTTTTACAGTGATGCCGTTCGGTTTGTCGAACGCGCCAGCGAAGTTTATGGATCTGATGAACCGCTTGTTCCGGGAGCAGCTGGACAAGTCGGTTGTGGTTTTATTGATGATATATTGATATATTCAAAGTCTAAGATTGAGCATGAGGAACATTTGAGAAAGGTGTTGGAAATATTAAGGAGAACCAGCTATATGCTAAGTTCTCCAAGTGTGAGTTTTGGCTTGACCAGGTCTCTTTCCTAGGTCATGTCATCTCAGATGCTGGGATCGCAGTGGATCCAGCAAAGATTGATGCCGTACGTACCTGGCCAAGGCCGAAGACTGTTACCGACATTCGGAGCTTTCTCGGTCTGGCAGGTTACTACAGGAGGTTTGTGAGAGATTTCAGCAAGGTCGCGAAGCCGATGACCAGTCTGATGAAGAAAGATGCACCATTTCTATGGACAGTCGACTGTGAGAGATCATTTCAGCGCTTGAAGGACTCACTGACCACTGCGCCGGTATTGACTTTCCAGACGGTACAGAGGGCTTTGAGGTTTATTGTGATGCATCCGGCAGAGGGCTGGGTTGCGTGCTCATGCAACATGGCAAGGTGGTGGCATATGCTCACGCCAGTTGAAGAAACATGAGGAGAACTACCCCACACATGATTTAGAGCTGGGAGCTGTAGTCTTCGCTTTGAAGATATGGCGCCACTACTTATATGGGGTTAGTGTACGATCTACACCGATCACAAGAGTTTGAAATATATCACTCAGAGGGAGTTAAATCTTCGACAGAGGAGATGGTTAGAATTTCTGAAAGACTATGACATTGACCTCCAATACAAAGAAGGGAAGGCCAATGTTGTAGCAGATGCTGAGCCGTCGAGCACACTCACTCCATTCGCTAGTTTCCTTCTCCAGCTTGGTTGATGAGGTGCGAGAGGCTCAGAGGACTGATGAGTATATGAGAGAGGTCAGACAGAAGCTGACAGATGGTACCTTTGAGAGTCAGAAATACGACTTCAGACTTCATGATGATGATCTGATCAGACTTAAGGGCCGATTATGCATACCACGAGGTAACACGGATCTGAAAGACCGTATACTTAGAGAATCACACTGTTCTTCAGTTTCCATCCATCCGGGAGCCTCTAAAATGTATAAAGACATGAAGAGATACTTCTGGTGGTCGGGGATGAAGACAGATGTTACGAGTTCGTCTTGAGGTGTCTCACATGCCAGAAGGTGAAATTCGAGCACAGACGACCGGGCGGAATGGTACAGTCGATGCCAGTTCCGGAGTGGAAGTTCCATGATATCTCCATGGACTTCGTAGTTGGGCTTCCACCTGCTAGGGGAGGTCTCAACATGATATGGGTGGTGGTGGATCGCCTTACCAAAGTAGCCCGATTCATACCGATGAAGGATACTTGGAAGGTGACCAAATTAGCTGAGTTATTTGAGAAAGAAATCATGAGGCACCACGGCATACCAAAGACCATAGTGTCAGATAGAGATACCAGATTCCTTTTGAGGTACTGGAGAGCTACCAGAGAAGCGTTGGGTACAGAACTCAAGCTCAGTACCGCGTTCCATCCTCAGACAGATGGTCAGACTGAGCGTACTATTCAGACACTCGAGGACATGCTGAGAGCATGTGCCTTAGACTTCCAGGGCAGTTGGATTGACAGATTGCATCTGATCGAGTTTTCATACAACAACAAGCTATCACGCTTCGATCAGAATGGCACCTTTTCAAGCGTTGTACGGTAGACCATGTCGTACACCGCTCTGCTGGGATGAGTCGAGTGACGGTCATTATAGGACCAGAGTACTTAGAACAAGTTCAGGCTGAAGTTCAGCAAATCAGGGAGAATATGAGAGCTGCTCAAGATAGGCAGAAGTCGTATGCTGATGTTCGACGACGAGACCTGGAGTTCGCAGTGGAACCGGGTATTTCTGCGAGTATCACCGATGAAGGGTGTATTTAGGTTTGGGCAGAAGGGCAAGTTAAGCCCGAAATTTGTTGGTCCTTATGAGATTACGGAGCGGGTGGGCCCAGTTGCTTACAGGTTGAATTTACTGCTGAGCTGGGTAAAGTGCATGATGTTTTCATGTTTCACAGCTGAAGAAATACATGCACCACCCCTCCCATGTGTTAGAACCTGAGAGGTTGACCTTAGAACCAAATATGAGATCCGTGGAGACTCCTCAGAGAATCTTGGACAGAAAGACTAGGGACACTCGCCACAAGTCCAGTGGACTGGTGAAGGTTCTCTGGTCTAACCAAGATGTCGAAGAGGCCACGTGGGAATTAGAGGATAAGATGAGGCGAAGTACCTTTCTTTATTTACTGACTAGATCGTCTGTATAGGGTACGGGGCGTACCCCTTTTTAAGGGGGTAGAGCTTCCTCGCTTTTGAGTTAGGAAACGATCATGTTTGTCGTTTGTTTGGTTGTTTAAGTTGTGGATTTGTGTAAGTTGCTACACTTTGATGTAAGTTTGAGCTTTGAGTTTGTATGATACTTATGTATTGTATTTGAGATGGACCTTTGAGTCTTGAGATGTATGAATGTGAATATAAGATGTGGTATTAAGATTAAGGGAACTGTGTACCGTGAATGGTTAAACACATGTGTGAACTTTGAGGACAAAGTTCTTTTAAGGGGGGTAGATTGAAATACCCCAAACTTAGATATGGTGTTTAAATGATAAACTAAGATATAAGGAGGCTAAATAATGCCTTAGAAACATTAAGAAACATTTCTAATCAAAGAAAATATAAGGAAACACCAAAAGAGCAGTTTAAGCAAAAACGTGCTCTAAGCTTGGAGAGATACGGGAGAGTACCCAAATATTGTTCCAAGACCTTAGTAGCATACTAATGGTCATTTTAAATCAATTACCAAGAAAACCAAGCTTGAAAACAAGTTAAAACACAAAATGTGCTTTAAGGAGTCTTAAAGCACGTTTTTGAAAAATTGTCTTGTAAATGAGTTTCGAATGGCTAAATGTCCATCATTACTCTCTAATTAATATGTGTACTATATAGTATCACATTTGGAGGTCTATATCAATGGGAAATCAAAAATTTCACAACAATGTGCCTTGTTTTTGATGAATAGTGAATTTATTAAGCTAGTTTATAACATAAGTTTATATAAGTGAGACATTTGGTCAATAAAGACTAAACTACCCTCATCACTAAAAGGGGGCCGGTTTCTTAAGGGGTGAGTCACCACCTTTATGACTCATTAAGTGATTAAGGAAGCAAATAAGTCTTTTAAAGCCTAAGGTACTATTACCTTTTTACATAATATCTCACCTTTAGTGATTCTCTCTCCTCACTTCTTCATTCTTCCTTGTTCACACGGTTTTCTTGCTCTCTTTCTCTTCTCCATTCACGTAGAGCTCACCTCCATGCTAGCTCCATCTTCTCTTGCACACTCTTGCTCATTTAGCTCCAAATCCAAAACAAAATAGATATTCTTCTTAGTTAGCTCAAGCTCCTCCTTTCTATCTTTTCAAAACTTCAAGAGCTTCATTTTGGTGCCAAGTCAAACCACCATTAGAGGAGGAAATTCAAGTTTGGAGACTCCATTGGCATCTCCATTCTCTTAAGGTAAAAAAGTGTAAGAAAATCTAGGTTTCCACCATTTTCTTCACTTGACTGAGAATATATACTCATGGGACTCCATGTTTATGCCTTGTTCTAGCTTGTTTCTACTCTTCAAAGGAGAGAGGAGGTCCTTCTTGCTTCACATCCAAGTTTGTCTTGAGAAACCAAGGTAAAACAATCACATTAATACCTTAAAACATATCTTTAAACCTAGGGTTTGTTCCTTAGGGTTAATGTGTTATCTAGTACTCATTGGAGTCATTGTATATTGGTTAGAACATTGGCAAGGAGAATCACATTGGTGACCGAGATTGAACAAAGAAAACCTAAGGAGAAAAGCTTGTAAGCTTGTGAGAAAACAAGGTAAATTGCTTACCTTAAGGTGTCTTGTTGTTTAAGGGAATGAGATGTGGGTAAATGATGAGCTTAGTGTTTAGTTTACGTGTGGAAGGAGCTATTAAAACCTAGGAGAAACAATGTCTATACTTGCGAACTTGTGACTAAGAGCAAATGAGAAAGGAGATAGTTTAAGAATATAAAGGTGAAGTACAAGAAGCATTTATTTCAATGGGAGCCTTGTTGAGTGTATTCGCAGGTTGAAGGCATATATATGTGGAAATTCAGTGGTTAAGATTATTGTTATTTAAGGGCCTAAGTGCCAAGCATTTTTAAGTTCAAGCGTTATATGATGATGTGGTGAAGTTTTAGTGTAAATTGGGTGCTAAGTGTTGTGATGAGAATTTGTGTGGTATTGGTTGTTTGATGGAGAAAAACCATTTGTTAGGAAGTACTATATACTAGAGAACCTATGGCAAAATTTAAAGGAGAGTTTAAGTGTTTAAGATATCCTAAGAGAATTTAATGACTAAGGAAGTACTAGGAATGTTCTATAGGTTGTCTTGATGAAAAGGGTGAAGTTAAGGTATTTTAATGACTTATAATGACTTAGGTAACACCATGGAAGGTTTAGGAATCAAAAGAATGTATTTGGGTATTTAGGACTTAGGCAAATGTTGGTGTACATCTAGGAAGGAAATAATGTGATGATGATGGAAGTTTAGACTTGTTAAGGAACTTAAAGTGAGTGCTTAAAAGAGTTTAGATAAGTGAGAGAAGTTGAGAGATGATGATAAGGTGTAGAGGAAACACCTTGGTATTGTGGTCATTATAGGTGAAATGCCACTTAGAAATCATAAGGGAAAACGTTGTAAGTGTTAGGAATTTTGAGGAGATATAAGTAAAAGTTAAGGAGTTAGGAAAAATAGTTTTGTGAGTGTTTAAGAATATCTTAAGGGAGTGTTTGAAGTGCCAAATGATGTTAGAACACATTAAGAGGCCTTAGGAGAGTTTGGTGAAGAATTGGTAAAGTTTGGGTAAGTTTAGGAGGCGACCGACCCAGGGGCCGACCCAGTTATTGGGTCGGTCGAGCCTCTGTTAGATGTTGGGAAAATGTTCGATGATGGTCCGACCCAAAAGGGTGGGTCGGACATGGGTCGGTCGAGCCTCTGTTAGATGTTGGGAAAATGTTCGCACATGGACCGACCCAGAATGGTGGGTCGGACGTGGGTCGGTCGGGCAAGGTTTACGAAGGAAAATGTCTCGGCAGAGGACCGACCAGAAGGCTTGGGTCGGTCGGTTTAGCTTTGGGTCGGTCGGGAATTCCAAAGGAGGGGAAAGTTTCGGTAATGGACCGACCCATAAGGGGGTCGGTCGGTGGGTCGGTCGACCTTAACACTTAAAAAAAAAAAGAAATTTTAAGAATGCCTAATGGTAGTAATGGTACACCATTAAGAGGGCAATGATGATTGGAAACCTAAAGACCTAGGGGACTAAGTAAGGAAAAGACTTCAATGTTTAAAGTTAAGTTTGTAAGATTAGGTGATAAAGACATGGGAGGTTAGTGAATGGGAGTCCTTAGGGACTAAGTGAGTTAAGTAAGGTGCAAATAACTAATAACCTAAAAATGAATGAAGTTTTAGGTTTGTGAGTTGGGACCCCGAAGAAGATTAGTCAAACAACGATCGACGGTGAACGGTACAATCCTTTTCGTGACCTGCTTGCTAACGAGGTGTCCCTCGGCTTGTGTGCTATCTGTTTATTTGCTACGACTAAAACAAGATAAAGCATGCAACCGGTTATATTGTTCTCGTTGTGTTGTGTTACATTTACACTAACCCGCGAGGCTTGAGATTGTTACTAACCAAGTTTAGTACTTACTGAGTTAAGAATAAGAGTTAAGTTGATGGTTGTTGGTTAATGCCCGATAAGGCTTAGCTAGCACATGATGTTTAAGGTGTCTACTAACTGGAACTTGAGTGAGGAAACCCGGGACCGATCTCCGGTCATGCATGCTAAGTGGAAAGGGGGACGGTATCTGAATCAGATCCGCCCTCCGCTTAAGGACTTGTCTTCGGACTTGTAGCCTAGGGCCGGTTGCCGGCTCAGCTACGCTGGACTCCCGTCCAGAGTAGGTGGCATTAAGATGGTGCGGTGGGATCACCTAAATCCCAGGTTCGAATTAAGCTACAACCAATCCCTTCCAGGAAAGGTTTGTGTACTGAGATTAAGATTAAGACTGAGATTGAGATTAAGATTAAGGTAAGGTAAGGAACTGAGATTAAGGAAATGAGGACTAAGGAGGGGGTTACTAACCCACTTGTTAAGGGAACGCTTGAGTCGTTCATTGCTTGTGAACTATATATGTTCATCTGTGGTTATTGTTATTGCACTTCATATTATGTTTGTGTATGTAATCAATTTCCATGCTATCGACAATTAGTCGTCGTAGCCCCGTTAGCTTGGGGGCCATGAGAGGGTGTACCAGCATTCGTGCTGACCCCTCGGGGGCTATTTTTACACTTGCAGGTAAGAGGCCCATGAGGACGCACTACGAGAGTAGGAGCGGTTAGGCTTAGGAGGGGACTTTTATTTTGAGTTCGGGTTGCGCCTGTGCACCCGACTGTTGATATTAAACTGTTGTAAGTTGAGGTTATGTTTGAGATACTAGTACTCGGTTGGTCGTGGTATTAAACGTTGACGTGTAAATTGGATAATTGTTTTTGGATAAGTATTGTAAGTATTTTAACCGGTATCTTCTAACGATCAGACCGTGGCAAGGTTCAGGAGTTGTTTATTTCCGCTGCGACATATTCGATTAAGTGTTCAGATTGCGATAACCACGATAGGCTTTGGATGGGGTGTTACATTGTTTCACTTACGGTAATATTGAAACCCTAGTCTAAATAAGGAACTCTCTCGACTCTTTCACTCTTCAGTCTCTATACTCACGGTAATTTTCGAGCCCTAACTGGCTACCATTCTCGCCGCCCTCTTCATTACTCTTTCGATTCACAATCTACTACCCTCCCTCACTCTAATCTTCACTCACCGGTAAAAAAATAAAAAATTCCAACCCTAACTGGCGATTGCAACTGAAGGTCGGCGCCACTCTTCCTCTTTCCTTCACAAATCGCAACCCTAGACTGACGAACAAGGAATTGCAAGGTTGCACCTCTCTTCTCCTTTCTTTTCCTCTTCACTCACGGCTTCACAACTAATGGTGGAACAAGAACGCCTTCAGGGTCGACTGTGGTGGCGTTTGGCGATTTCGAACACGGATGAACCAAGGAAGAAGGAGGAGCGGACGTTTGGAGCCAAGTAGAGCCGATTGCTCCTAGAAACCCAAGGTGTATATCAATCGTTTGTATTTTTGTTTTGCTTGTTTTTGTGTCTGAGTTTGGTTAAGATTGAAGCCGAAAGCAAGACTTCTTCTTCAATAATTTTCGGCAATCTATAGCGTGAATTACCGGCGAAGAAAAA
Source organism: Limonium bicolor (assembly GCA_023374045.1). NCBI lineage: Eukaryota > Viridiplantae > Streptophyta > Magnoliopsida > Caryophyllales > Plumbaginaceae > Limonium > Limonium bicolor. The sequence continues at coordinate 27,703 of JAIOTZ010000224.1, read as the reverse complement.
AAAAACTTTGCACAATCTGGGTTCAAATTATATACGATTTTGTATACTACGAACTGTTATGGACCTAGATCTGGAACTGGGTTGCCGATTTGTGTGGCTTATGTTGCTTCTGTTGCGAAAAGAATCCCTAAAACTGGTTTAGGGCTTCGAAAATCAAAGAGGAATTTGAGTATAGAAAAATTGAAAATAGAATTAAGGCTACGAATCTAAAAATTTATTTAGGGCTTTCGAAATTGAAATTAGGGTTTTGAATTAGATTTAGGCTTTTTGAATATGAAATTGGGAATTCTGCAATTAATTTTAAGATTTTCGAAAATTGATTTGGGGAAATTGAGATTTAGGGTTTGCGGTTATAATCAGAGTTAGAAATTTAGGGTTTTGGCAATTGAAATCGTACTGGGGATAAATCTGAAATTTGGGCTTCTGATATTTGTGACTTAGGGTTACGAATTGGAAAATGTAAAATTAGGATTCTGGAAAAAAATAAGGGATTTGATCGATTAGAAACTAGGGTTTGTAAGGATTAAGGCTTCTAAAAAGTTAGATAAAAAAATTGTAAATGTGATAGAGTTAAAGGGTGAATCTGGAATGTCATAAGAATTTAGGGTCAAATTTGTAAATATGGAAGAATCTCGAATTCTGTATTAAACAAAGAGATTGGCATTTGGGAATGAATTGGAAAATTCGAAAGATTGAGAATTGGGGGCGAAATGGAAAAAAATAAAATAAAATAAAATTGATTAAGGGATTTGGAGTATTTAACGTATTCCTAAGTCATTGTACATATTATTTTATACATTTTGATGTTATATGTTATTGAATGATGCATAATATACATTTTATGAAGAATAGACTAACTTAGGTAGTCTTATTATTCAGCCTAATCTATAAATGGGCCTGTTCAGAAAGATAACATTAAGCCCAATTAAGAACAACACCCAAAAGACTAACTTGTGTTATACCTAATTTATAAACCGGGCCCCATTTCCATAGATGGTCCTATTGGACCCATTGACTGAGAACTTAGATTGTGTTGACCATTGATCTTGACTGAAGCATGTTAGTCCTTTGATCAAAGGTTTTGACCCATACTCAGTAGTGGGCTTAGGATTAGTCAACCTAGACACTGAGAATGAATTGGTTCAAATCAGGAATAAAGGTTACTTAGGCCCAACCAGATAATAAAGGGTGTAATAAAGAGGGAGGCCGATTTGTAGAACTCACTTGGGCTGAACATGAGCCCATTATGTTTCGACCCAAGTGAGGAGGGATAAAATTTAGACATTAACTGGGCCATACCCAAATTAAAGCTGGATGAAAATTTGAATGTTAAAGTGGGCCAACTCTAAATGAATTTTAGAGAGTTATTTTATGAATGAGCTAAGTAACATGCTAAAATATGTTTGGGTAAATTAAATACATATGAGAACTTAGATATGTATATATATATATACATGTATGTATATATAACAGATGAACCTTAGAAATTATAAGACTATATTTATAAGTGTATAAATACGCACTGTATATATAGCTAAACGGTTGAGACGAAAGGAATTTATTGATCATACAGAAGTTAGGAAATTATGAGAATATAATGGTGTTGGAAATGAAATTTAAAACTGACCTATGGTCTGATTGTAATTTTCGTGGGTGATAAAAACTATATATTATACTTACAATAAAGTTTAATGGTGAATGTGACGTGTTATAAAATATGTGGTGTAATTGTAATAAGTGAAAAATATATAGTTTGAGAGAAATGAGGTTTAAAAACATGTGCCCATTCGGAAATATATATATATATATAGTATTAATAAAACTATATGTATGTTTATTTAAAGTTAAATATTATAACATATGATATGTATAACATTATATTCAATATGTGGCAATATGGTAATAATGGAAAAATATTGGGAGTTGATGAAAATCAAAATAAATGCATATGCCTTACGACAATGCAAAGTGGTTTTATTAAACCATAGGTTATAATGTTTAAAACAATATAAAATATCATATTATATGGTATAATGATATTTATGTAACACTGTATAAGATTATGTGGTCAAAACATAATCAATGAAAGTAATGGGCCTTGGCGCAAATAGCAAGTATTGGAAATGTAAGTTTAAACTATAGTTTACAATGATATAATAGTATAGTACTATATAATATTAATATGACTAAATGAAACAATTATCATTTAGCATTCACAGGAATAATGTGACAATTAATGAGAAAATGGAATTTATAAACTAAGGTTAGTATATGAAATACCCCTAAATATTAAACGTATTAAATCGTAACACGTTTTATAATACAAACAATTAAATCTAGTACACATATATATGTACGAACACGAAAGAATATGCGTAACGTTACGTTACGAAATTAAGACGTCGTGAATAAGTAACGATGTCGTCACGTAACTTCGTAACAAAATAATAATAACAAAAATAACAACACGAAATAATACATAGTCACATATATATAAGTAACATATATAACTTATTCAAATAAAAAGAAAGGAAAAAGGAGCAAAGACGCTCCCGATGAGGCTCGAACCCGAGACCTCCTGTACTTGCTCCGAGTGCTTAACCGGGTGAGCTGCGTTCAATTTCAGCAACTAAGGCACACGAACTGAAAGTAATACCAATAAATGAAGTAAGTGAAAGAACAAAAAAAAGAAGAACCAACTCGCGATCTCCTTCTTCCTCCTCCCTCGTTGTAACTGCAGAATGAACAAGAAACAGAAAGCAGAGAAATCAAGGACACCCAACTCTTGGACGCGATTTAATTTCTCTTCCATAATGCCCATACCTTTAGGTTCTGTCCGAGAACAACAGGGAAGGAATTAACTAATCAGAACATAACGTTTCCCCTCAGGATTATTCTCCTCTCAGATTTCCACGCAGTGCGCTCCTCCCTAACTCCCACGAAGTCAGTCTTCCAACCGGTCTCTGTGGCAGCATCTAAACTACCCAACAGACACATAGGTATGGCAGGGAATGGGTTTCACTTCCCCTAAACTCCCGTGCGCCAGAATTATGCCCCTCTTAAACCTCCACACATTGGAGACCATGTTCTGAATGTTTCTTAATTTCCACGAGGCATTACATTGGAACTTACCACCACCAGCAACTCATTGTTCCCCGAGTCAGTGTCCTGTATCCGATTTATATCTTTGCCTGGCTATCCTCCTTTCTTCTTTGCATGCCGTGCCAACAAGCATTCAGGTAAGCTTTCGGTTGCTGCTCATGCGCGGAGATGAACACCAGCTTCCATGGCACTCTCATATCCCTTCTACTTTGTTGCTTCAGTTCGAAAAGAAGTACTGACACTTTACTCTCGTCCTTGTTCCTGTTGCATCAGTAACCAAGTCTCCCATCCTCCTCCTGTCTGTCTGTTCAAGCTTGTGCCCAAGCCCTTGGGGAAACTGAATCTTGAAGCTCATAGAACTAACAAGGTAAGAGGCTACAACAAACTCTTTACTGTTCTCTGTTGTGTTTGTCTGAAAACCCATGCACCAGTACCCCTGACTGTTTCCTGTCTCACGTAAGAGCAGTACATGCTAGATAGGAGTTGAGCACAGGGAAGCTCGAGACTTGTGTTTTTCTGCCCAAGGAAACTCCTCCATAAACTGTAACTCACCGGTCTGAATTCTAACCCAAGGTAAAACTTCTCCAACCTGTCTTTGCTTACCTCGGTTCCTCCCTTTATCTCTGACTTACCAAGCTTAACTGGGTAGCCTCAGCCGTGCTAAATAATCCAAGTGCAAGAGCCTGGTATCGTGCCTAGACCAACAAGATAAAAGCCGCTAAGTTTTTCCTGGTAAGCTCCACTAAACTGTTGCTTCAGTTGTATAGTTCGCTAGGATTTTGTTTCTGTATAACCAAGCTCCAGCCCTGTTATCTCAAACCTACTGATTCAATGATGAAACTGGTAGAGCATTAATGCCCCTAGCTAGGTCCTGGCTACATTAAAAAAGAAAAGAGTGAAACAAATCTGTCAGCAAACAAAGAAAACATATCGATAGGTTTGGTTTCTGAAACTTCCCATTTCAGTAAAGGAGAACTTCATTAGTGTGACAGGTTGTGTAGGTCCTGTTTGAGTGGCTAATGCAAACACAAACTTATAAATGCCCCCGACTGAGAACTGATGCATTGGTTAAGTTGGTATACCCACCTGATAGACTAGATGAAAGTTAGCAACAAGGAAAAAAAAAGGAATGATGAAAAGGAAGACAGTAAGAAAGAAAATGCAGCAGTTCATTCTGTTCTGTTAATTCCAGTTTCGGTGGGAAACTTTCCTCTCAGAGGCACTGTCCTTATGTTTCTGATGTATTGAGGATCTAAAACATCTAGTAATCATTAACTGAGTAAATATAATGGCAAAGTCGAGAGGAAAAAAAAAGGGAGAAGAACAGAAGAAAAACATGCATCAGATTTCTGGTATTAGGTTATCAGTTTTTCAGATTTGTGAAGAGTTCTGTTTCAGATTTTCGAATTCAGTTGCAGTTTTCTGTCTTTTGGGATTAAAACTGGGTCAAGACTTTTAACTAAGTAGCTAGGTTATGAGCGTGAGGGAAAAACTAAATTCAAGAACAAACTGGTAATAAAAGAACAATTACCAATTTCATAAATGCGGTTCAGTTCAGTTCTGGAACTTTTGCCTCAGTGTAAGCTTCGGTGAGTTATCAGGTTACGTTGAGATTTGTCTTAGAGATAGGATTGTAATAGATCCTATAACTAGGTAACTGAAACTGTTGAAGGAAATTAAGAAGTGGGGTAGATAACAGAAGCAAAACCGAAATGAATTTTATCAGGTGGTGGTTAATTCCAGCTTTCTGTAACAGATTTACTGGGATACTAGAAGAGTTATGGTGTCTTGGGTATGAGTAAGAAATGTTATTAAAAAGGTAAGTTAAGTTGACAGAATCATGTGAGAATTTTGGGAAACCAAACAACTGATGAAAAACAGTAAGAAAAGAGATGGAGCAGTTCATTCTTTCTGGGAATTTCAGTTTCTGGACATTTAGTGTTTCTGCGTAAATAGTGCAGAAGCTACATGAGTGTGATGGGGTTGCTTCTGAATTTATAATATAGTTAGAACTGTAACAAAAAAAAACACAATTAAGTAACTAAAGCAGTTAAAGGAAAGAAGAAACGAAAACAGAAAAGGAAAAGAAACAGAAACAAACATTTTGATAAAATAACAGAAGAGAGTATCAGTTTTTCCAGTCTTCAGTAATAGGTGGGTTTCTGTAGCTTTCACTGAGGGCCCTGGGTTGTCTTAGAACTAGAGCTGTAACAACACATACAACTGAGTAACTGAGGTTAGTTGGGGAGAAGTTAAGAAGCTATGTAACTATGAAACAGGAAGACAGACAGAGACCAAAACTGTAACAGCTCATGTTCCAAATTTCACAGATGTGAGTTTCTGTGTGAGTGTTTTCTGAGAGTTATATGGGGTTGTAGTGGGAGTGTTGGGAGCTCAAAGCTTCACTAAAATACCTGACTATATGTGATAACAGTTGGGGAAATAGGAGGTCCAAACTTGAGGGTTAAGAAAACAAATTTTAGAGAAATGGAAGTTATCAGGTTATCAGTTTCAGGAACTGGTTTCAGGAAGTTGATTTAGTTTCTGTGCACTGTTTTCTTGGAGATCATAGGAAGAGAGTGTGTTGGGTGGATAATGAACTTAAGCCCCACCAACCTAATGTACAAGTGAGGAAATCGAGTTCAGGTTAAAGAGAGAAAAAAAGAAAACAGAAAGTATAACTTATCAGATTTTGGAGTATAAACTTATCAGGTTTTCTAGTTTTGTGCAGAAGAAACTTGGGGACATTGTCCTGGCTGGTCTTGTCTGTTCTTGAGTTTTAAAGACTTAATAACACTAACTAAGTACAGCTACTAAGAAGGGAACAAGAAAGATTCTGAACAGAAACAGAAAAACAAAGAGCAATACCAGTCTTTCAGTTTTAAATTACAGATTTTATCCCTCTGTTTCAGTTTTATACTTGTTTCTGGAAGTTTGTTTCTGTTTCTGTATAGGGAGGTAAGTGAGTATTAGTGGAGTGGTTTTGAGTTTAAAAGGGGAGATAAAACAAGTAATTGGGTAAGAAGTACATAGGGGAGAGATCTGAAGGAAAGAATTGCATCTGAACAGAAAAGAAACCATTGGTCTCATGGGTTTTTAGTTTCAGTTTTTCTGGTTTCCTTATTCTGTGTCTGTGTCTTGTAACTAGCTACAGATGCGGTGTGGGTGTTTCATGAGCCTAGTCTTGAGTATAAACCAAGGTTAACACCCACGAATTGGTTGTGTAAGCACTGCAAGAAAGAAATAAACGTAAACTAAACTGACTAACAACAATAACCGAGAAAAAATGGGTAGTTTGTGTTCAGTTTCAGTGAGGTTATAGTTTCTGTATAACCAGATTATAAGGGTACTATAAGAGGTGTTTCAGTTAATAATGAACACAAATAATAGCTAATCAATATAAGTAAGTTAGTGAAACATGTGGAGAAGGTTGTACATCAATTACTACATTAAAAATGAAGTTAGTTAAGGCATTACAAGGGCTTGCGTTTCAGATTTTGAAACCCTTGGGTTAAATAGGTTTAGGAATATTCTATGACCCATATTATCACTATACAAGGGTTAAAGTATTACTCACCTATTTATCTAGGGAGGGAATACACATTAGACATGTTATATACATGTTATATAAACTTGTTACATAACTAGCGCTTAAAACACTTTTAAATATTACCTAAGGAACAAAAGACTTAGTTAACATATAAAACAAGTTGTGAGTGTCCTAGGGGTAAGATAAGCCTAGGATGAACACATGTGAAGTTCTAGGACACAATATAAACTAAGCATGTAACAACATGCCTAAGGAGTAACATACGATATAAAGTGTCGTCACATAAAATAACGAACTGACACATTGTTTTAATTAACTCTAGGACCGTAGCGTGCTCCGACCGGGACTCCGAGTGTGAGACGACCCGTACTAGCGAAAAAGGTATGGACATGTGTGGTTCGTATGTTGCCGTGTTACACGGCTTGTTTGCTGTGTGCTTTGTGTGAAAATGACCATAAGATTAAAGCATGAAATTGGATTGCTTGCGTATCTTGCTTATATGATTGCTATATCATTGTTGCATATTAATTGCGCGCACACAGTAGTTTAGTCCCTTCTCGTTTATGAACTTGAAATGAAACGCGACGAACTACGCAAACAAAACGAAACAACTATACAAGAAGAAAACTCCTCTTAAACTATCGAGGACTTATAATGATAATGAAAAGTAAAACACCTATTGGTGGAACACATCCTGAAGTCTAGAGATGACCCCGCTTCCTCGACGCACGACGCCGGGAATGGAGGATTGGCTACGGAGAAGACGTTCTTCAACTTGGGGTGACAAGAGAATTCACAAACAAACCTTAAAGAAACCAGGAAAGATTGACACCTACATGATACGGTCACGGGATCTAACCATATCCCCTGATCGGGTGCATGAAAAGAGAAAGAAAACACATGTTATGGGAACAAGAGAAAATAAATGAAAACACACAACGCTCGAATGATCCCATAGTGAGGATCATGGGTATAACATACCTATGCACACGTTTTATTACTTACATGAATTGTTGTTGTTATTCTAGCAGTTCGTTGTGCTTGGATGCGTGTTGAATGTGCTATGTTGTCAGCATGTTGTGCTTGGTTGTTGTTGCTAATGCGTTACTACCTTTAAGTGTGTATGATACTATGATGTACTGTGGTGTGTTTTACTGCTTTCTTATAGCATGTAAATTGACTTAATAATATTCGACCAAGTAGTCGTGTGGCCCGGCAACATACGGGCTTCACACGTTCATACTCAGCGTAGTTTGCTGAGTCCTTCCCAAACCAAATTTTTACAGGTATTATGCCGGACGATAACGGAGCGTAGGCGGGATGGCTACCATGGGGGTAGTCCATCAGGGCATAACGTTTGAAGATGTGGCTATATGTTTAATGTACCCGAGTGTAATTTTCAGTTCATAATTTGGCAATTGTTGTAGACACTCGATATTTGAAATTGTATCTTATATTGTATATGAGTTTGGCGAGAGCTGTTTCCAGTCATGCAGACCGTAACTTAGTATTGGTGATGTGGTCTGTCAACCACATGGGTGGTTGGCATCTGTAGCACCCGGATGGCATCGAGAATCCGCTGCGTAGTTATCATGTATTATGACTAGGAGCTTGGTTTTGTACTATTGGATATTTATTCGGGGGTGTTACAGTATAAAATAAACCTTAGGAAATTATAAGACATATTATGAAATGTTACAAAATACTAAGATAAGTTCTTAATGTAAATTGCATGATATAATGCAACAAATGAAAGTAATCACCTTACATAAGATGATAATAATGTAACGTATAATATAAGTGTATCAAAAAAGAAATATAAATGTATATATGTGTATATGTAAATGCGCAAGCATATGTGGAGAATATAAATAATGAGTATATGATATAGTTGGAAACTATATAATCTAAAAGAGTAAATGTTATTACATTAATAAGTTTGTAAAGTACAAGTTATTTAGTTGAAATTAAATATAACTTGTTACAAGTCTTGAATATATAATACATTGTATTATAATAAATGGTTAAGTAATAATACCATACAACATTAGTGCATGCATTCATGCAATTATATGTTATATACCTAAGTATAAATAACAACAATATTAATTCATAGAATGAATAATAAACATTAGTATACGAGCATAATGTATCGCACGAACTAACGTTGCATGTATACATGCAACTATATATTATAAATGGATACTCGTATACCTAACTGGATTGGTTAATTTAATACATAAGTTAAACGTGAATGTAAATTTATATGTTCGTGAATATTATGAGATACAATGGAATAAATCCTAACATTCGAGAACATACAACTATATGTTATACTTTTGTATATACACTTATATATACATGCAAGCCTACTAAATAAAGGATTATGAACATGAACGTACAAGTATGACAATGATGTACGGTATAATGTGTGATAACAATATCACACGGATTAACAATTCATGCACTCATGCAATTATAAATTATATACTTATTTTGAATACGAATGTATAAATGTAATAATATGTATCAATACCGTTTATACCGGGACAAAAACCCGAGTGTAGGAAGTACGGCGACATATAAGTCGGGACGTTCTTATGTAACTGACTCACATGCTCAAGCCCGAATGTTAGTAATTACTACATATGACGAGTATTACATAACTGTAACTTAACAATAACAGCTGAAATCCGGGGTTGAAAGGTCAGGCTTATTTGTGTTGTTCGGATTTACCGAGCTTAAATAAGTTATGTGGATTGACTTATGTTGTGCTTGATATTTAGACCGTATCACCGACGAAGGCGCTCGACGAGCTAGTGGTCTACTGCGCAACCTAGGTCATTGGTGAACGGTACGTAAAGGGGTCTGATCTGAGATGTCCTGAGGACTTCCTCGGGCTCAGATATGTGTGCTGTATAACGTGTGTGATGGATGTATGTATGTGAGTGGATGTGATTGTGATATGTGATGTTTAATTGTTTAATTTCTTGCACCATTTAATTGTGCGCGAACGTCCTTCGAGACTAATACTACGTCGACTATAGATCGACTTATATAAAACTACATACGCGAGTTAAGTGATTGTGGTTACCGTTCTCTGACATAATACGCTAAATATTAAAAGTATGTAGTTATATCCTAAGTGAAACGCTTAGGAACGAGACATGACATCGTCGGTCTCTAGAGCTTTGACTCGAACATGAATACTACCTAGAATAATTCTAGGTATACGTAAGACCCACAGGGCAGCCAACAGAATAAGTGATGTTCTCCATAATTAAAACTGTAACTGACTATCTAACTAACGAAGTTAACAGTGGAGTGTGAATGAATGTGAAGATGTACCTTAATCCAGACAGTCACTGGCTGCTGGTCGCGCGTAGAGATCTCTTGGGTTATCCCGTATCGGGTTTTCCTAGTTAATCCTAAACGAACCTAGATAGATCGTCAGGCGGAGTGTGCTACCGTTGGCACCAGGCCCTTGGCCACCTAAATGGACGCCTTTACAAAGGCAAAGTGAATAAGTCTCGGAGTCTTCGGATCATTAGGGCAATGAGCACCTTGTGTGTACGTGGGACTACTATCCAAGTGATATTTCGGGTTGTCCTAACTTGACACCCACTGACGTTTGTGATGTGATGTAATGAGGACTCGGGGGTCGTGAGACTAACTAAATAACCTGACTGTTACCAACGGCTGCACGTGTTAATGTTATTAATATTGTGTGTGTGTGTGTGTTGTTGTGAGCGATTGCGTGAAATGTAGTGACTGTATTACTTGTTTAAATTACCGTCATCCATGTGTTTACTGCTTTAAATACCTGTACACCGGTAAAGCATGTAATGAACTTAATAATGGCGACCATGACTATTAAGTGACCAATAGGGTCCAGGCCTGGCGTACTCAGCGTTTATCGCTGAGCCTTTACGGCATTACGTGCAGGTGATGACTACCGTTGAAGCCGAAGAGCGGGACCCAGGTAGTTAGAATTTCAGTTGCCACACGAGACTTCGTAATGAATAGGATGGATGTTAGTTAATGTATTAGTAACAAAACATACAGTCGGGAATACCTAGATGCTCACTTGTCGTTAAAGTTACTCTTGGTTAGAATGATGTATAGGTTAGTATCTCGTTATCACTGCGGTTGTATTTGTAATAACAGTGTTATTTCTTAGTTTATTTAATTTTGCTTCTTTACTCGTATGGGAGAGTAATGGCATGTGACACCCAAGTGAGTTTTAGTAATGTGAGACTTCCGTTGTGAGACGTTATTAATTAAATGCTACGTGAGTGATTATTACATGATTATGAGTGGGGTGTTACAAAAGTGGTATCAGAGCGGAGTACCGCTTTGATGACGAGATAATAGGATTTAAGATAGTGAGCCTAGGATTTGGGAATACGGGAACGTTTGTGAGGTACGAAACGTCGTCGCTTGGATGAATTAGAGTGTTAGCAAAGCCTTTGGCTTGTAAGTGTTAGCCCTTGAGGCGCACAAACGAGTTGATTGTAATGTGGTGAGTTATCAAGTAACGAGAAGATGAACGGTAATACCGACATCTAGTGGTGGTGTGGGCCAAGAAGCTGTCCAAGGGCAGAAAGGCCCAAGAATATTACCCCCGTTATGGACCAGCTGGGAGCTCAATCAGGAGGAGACATACGAACGTCGTGAGTACATTGGCTACAATCCGCTTTCATGTGGAAGTCCAGTATGGACTACCGCCGACTGTACCCCTCCCGCCACAACCCAATGAGTATAATACAACAGAGGAATACAATCCCCGAATATGGGGAAGAGGGCTACCAAGCCCAACAAACCGTCTAAACACTTTTGCACTGAATGAATAAATTCCTACTCCTGTAACATTAATAAAAATTCAATACCCTACCTTCTTTTAAAATGAAAAATGACCAAGCGTTAGTGATAGGCACCGCCGGGGGCGAGCGCCATTGCTACGGTAAACGTCATGGAAAGGATCACCTAAGACATCAGGGCAAGCGGATCGGGAGCATCCTGAGCTCCGCGAGACCGTCGCCAGTAATGGGGATCTCTAACTACCCTGTAATTGAATTAAAATACCAAACTGTAAACTGAAACTATATTGTGAGTGTGGAGAATTTTGTAAAAGTTCACTCGTCCTGTCATATTCAAATTCCAGACCTAATCTTGTGTACACACATTACTGTAGCACTAGAACCTTGTCGTAACGACACCTATGGAAAAACAAAATTCCAAGCGTTTATGCTACCGTGAGTCCAATGTGAGGTGAAACTTAGACATTCTAATGACGAAGACGAAAGGAAAATTTCCAACCAGATTAACATCCTTTTTTAGGAACAATCGTTCTAACCGTACTTGAACAACCAAAGCGGTAGTAAGACGGACAAGTCTGAAACCGACAATTCAACCTACCTGGCGCACTTGCTAAGGCAAGCGCTAAGTTAGACATTCGCTAATAATTTCGTCTACCTCGCGCACTTGCTACTGCAAGTGCTAAACAACTACGACCGTAGTTACAATTACTATTATCGTTACAAACGAATTCTATAAACTGTGTAGATCAGTGGTACAACACCCTGGCTACCAATAACCACCAAACATTCGTACGACTGAATACAACGACTTAACCACAATGTATCACCTTATAGCTACGAAACCGCTAAGATACGAGGCTTATAACCTCGGAAGGACCGATGAGTCCGACTAATCATTACAAAAGGGGCATACATCAGCCCATAACAAACTACCTTCATTTAACAGTGATGAATCAATAATAACGGCTTACGAACCAAGTACTATGACAAAATTGTAAATTATTTAATGGCGTGATGTGGACGTGGGAGGTGGAACTTGATCCGGTACATGTCAAGGGAAACTGAATGTAAATTGGGGTGGAAGGATAGTTCAACACTGGTGCTGATCACACCAGGGTCGGATGACTCCTGAGACTCTTCACTAGTTGCCATAATTAATTACATTCAAGATAAACCAAACTACAGTACCAGTTACAAACAACTAGCGACAATTTAATATAAGGCATTAAATAAGAATGCTTGTGACCAACAGCTCACACTTGTATATAATGAATCATACAGTAAAATTAAAACAAAAATTGTAAAATTCTAGCTAAAAACAGCTAGCAATAATTCAACCATACGATATTAAATGAAATTACCGGTGAGTAACAACTCACTCCCGTATGATATGTATAGAAAATTGTGACGAAAATACGAACACTTAACGAACAATACCAATATTAGCTGCAACGGCTGACGCCAGCTTGTGACGAACACCAAAAATTGTGAAACATATCAGTCCACATTTGGACCAAAAATTGAAAAGAACAATTATACAGTAATACGGTTACTACCAGTATCAGTCGCAACAATAAACGCGAATCTATATTGAACGCATGAATAACTACCACCTTGGGCACTACCTTTACCAAGGAGTGCCATGTACGCTTATGTATAAATATGAATGAATAAACGTCGAGATTAAATCTTATGTGTATTATCATGATCATACTGATCATGGAACAAGTTACAAGTAAAAGAGTGGCTAACGCCATTGGTGTTCCACCACGTAAAAACCAATAATTATGTGTTTATATAAAAGACATGTCGTCTACTACTAGTACAACTGTCAGTAATGATGAATATGTGAAATAGACAACGGTAAATCGCCTAAACACTAATACAAATATCCAAGTGTAACCAATGATATGAAATACCTAAACTAAACACTAAATGTGCGTAAGTTTAATTAAGTACTTAATGTAATAGTAAACGGGCGTAAGCCTAGGAGAACGGGGACACCGCCTCCAACCACCTTTAAGTTTATGTTACCAAGGAAAACAATGTCTAAATTAATATGACAGATAACAAGAAACAAACTACCATAAGGACTTCCATAAAGGAAGGATGCACACATCCTCGCCACGGAGTCCCGTACTACGTTAAACAACATGACCCGCCAAACCGCGCACATGAAATTCAAATAACAACAGATGACCCAGTATATGAGTAACCCCAATAAAGAAATTACTGAACAATAACAAACTTACAATACAAGAATTCAAAGATTCTCTTAAGAAAATTAACAAACCGTTATCGATAATATACTCAACAACAAAGAAACGAGAAAAACCATCTCCTATTATTACGGTGCGAGTCCTACCCTTAGGATAATTATAACAAACATCTACCAATAAATACACGAACCTAAACAGTTGGGCAAGAAACTCGGAGAACTGAATAGTCCCACGGGAGACCCCCAATACTAACAAGAAGGGAGATTGACACCAGAATACTTCATAAACGTGTGACGGACACTGCTAGTCTATAAACGAGTTATGGGACGACCACACTCCATGGGAGCTTGTGGGCTCGACAGAGACTCATTCCCGGGTTAGTCGAGCAAGTAGCAATGTATTAGTACGGTACCCCACCATACACGTATACATGTGGTGAAAGAAACAGTGGGAGTAGTCAACTCCACACGAAGGTCAGAAATGTAAACCCAGACCAGTGTAAATAACCGCTTAAAATAAATTAACGAATAAACCCTAGTTTAATTAACGAAGTAAATGCAACCATCAACCTTGGATATAATATGATCAAACTATAACTTCTCAAAGGAGTGGATAAATACAGTAACCCTAAAAAGTAAACCTCCCGACAATGAAGAAAAATTGGTAGTAAATTAATTGACAAGCTAGAAGACCCAATAAATGGGCGAATGAAAATATAATACCCAAGAAGGCTCAATAGCCGTTTAAATAAACAACAAGCATTACTCATAAACCACTTATTGATTATAATCATTACCCGTAAAAGGGGCGAAGAGAGAACTACTCTCCAAATATAAAATATATACAACACTAAATGGTATGACAATCATGTATATCCAAATCAAGGACAGTGGTACTTTCTTAACCGAAAAGAGGTTGAACACAAGTGCACTATTATCCAGTATACAATAAAGGCAAAGCTAGTACACCAGCGGATGCCCTAAACTTTAAGTAAAATACCACAATAAATATATATCCGTCAAATCGACTGGAATATGGTGCGCACGGAAGCGACCGCTACAAATAACTGTTAGAAGGAATACATTTCCAAACACAGACGAGCAAAGCTCGCACATAAAACAATGATGAGAAATAAAATGCAAGAACGGCTACATAAGGACATGTTCCAAATAAATACTGAGTTCAAAACTATAACCCACTCAGACACTTATCAATAATGAGTACAATTACAATCCTTGTAAACAATGTGAGAATTCAATGATACAGATACACTAGAGGGAAATACCTCAACTGCCAAACATACCCCATGGGATGTTACACAGTGTAGAAGGCAAATGTGATTATAACAATGGATTCCCTTAATAAACAGGATAAACCATACTATAGAAATTACGAAAGCGACACACGGGAAACATAACAAGTATTACAATTAAATAATTCACTCCGGAACAAAACAACCGGGAGACACAAGATTACGAAAAAGAATTATCCTCATGCAGTTATAACAATATGTCTTAAACAAACAACAATAGAAACTAGTGCAAAATGACACTAAGCACAAATGATAATTAATATCATACTTCAACCCAATACTATATCAATGAGTGAAGATAACAACATACTAAGATAAATTTCCGAATTCGATTTTGAACCAGTCGTGTGCATATACAACTAATGTTACCGCACCGACTGAGATACCTCTGTTTCCAATCAACAAAAATCGTGAACAACACCGTCATAACAGAGCGACATCAGCAATAAACTGCTGCCAATGGATCATCTAAATAACAATAGAACGAAGGGCGTATTAGCCCCATATCCGTGAGTCTGCATCTCCATACGGAATGAGTGGGCCCAATAGAACGTGGTTGAGACAGCGCACCTAGTACTCCATGCCTTTGGCTGGAAATGTACGCGTCTCACCTATCTCATAACCTCTTTTAGAATCGAGTGTCTAAGATCGACCTGTCTCTCAATATGAAAATCCTATATGACCCAAGTATCCAGTGCTCTTTGGTAAGCGGCTGTTGTATACTTGTGGGGTACGGGGGCGTAACCTTTTTTAAGGGGGGTAGAGCCTCTTGCCTGTGCACAAGTGTGCACGGGTTTCTGTGTTTTTGTGTGCGGGGCATACGTTGTTTTGTTGGCTGGTTGTATGCGCATTGCGCACCTGTGTATGTTCTGTGCATATGTATGTAAGTATCCTATGAGATACTCAATTGTGTATGTATGTGTGAACTTGTTGGATAATTTACGTGTGTATATTCTTATGAATTCAGTTATGTTGTATCGTTTAGATACCGAACATATAGATACTGATTAAATCATAGAGATGGAACGTGGAGTGTTGAATGTAATGGACACCTCAGGGAGGTTGTCAATGTGGTTAGAACTGATAGGATACGATGGTGCTGATGGATCACCTATATCCATATATTTGAATTAACTCCACACTTGAGGGCTATGTGCAATATGAGCACAACACATTATGCGTGAATGTTACATCACATATATGTACATTATGGGAATCATGGGTAGATATATATTACATACCTATTGAGGAATATGACTTCGGGACGAATTCCTTTTAAGGGGGGTAGATTGAAATATCCCTAATAGTAATTACTTTAATTAATAATGAATTAATTAGATAAAAGTAATTAATGAGATATTAAGGAACGAATATCCTTAAATAAGCAAAAAGGGGAATAATATAATATTTAAATAAACCCTAAAAAGTCGTTAGGAAACATTTACGAACCCTAAAACGGCATTATGGAGTTATAAAGAAAGAAATATAAACGAGAATAAAATTTAACGTTTTTACATCGTAAAACGTGTCATAAATATTTTAGTAGTAAAAACGAGGACTTAGACACCTTATAAAATTATTTGGGTATTTTTGGAGGCATTCGAAAATTGGTTAAGCAGTCGGAATAAAAGACGTTGCGTTTTCGCCTAAAATAACAAAACACAAACCAATTTAAAATTAAATACTAATTAATAGAATTTATAAATAACAATAGTAGTTATTGTTTGAAAATATGAATTTAGAATCATAAAATGGTTCAGCTCGTTAAACGCGATATGATGTCGCAAACGGCACGAAAAACAGGTATAAAACAAGCTAGAAATGACATTATACATGTAATGTTAAAAAAAATATAGGGCCGACCCGCCCAAAGGGACTGGGCCGGCCCAGTCAAGCTTTTCATCTTCGATAATGTAGCAACCCAATCTTCCTAGGCGGGCCCAGTGATTTCGGTCCGCTGGCATCCAACCTAGCCCAGCCATTCTTCACTCACGGCAAGGGACTGATCCAGCCCATCCTTCTCATCCTTGTTTCACTTACGGTAATACTGAAACCCTAGTCTAAATAAGGAACTCTCTCTACTCTTTCACTCTTAAGTCTCTATACTCACAGTAATTTTCGAGCCCTAACTGGCTACCATTCTGCCGCCCTCTTCATTACTCTTTCGATTCACAATCTGCAACCCTCCCTCACTCTAATCTTCACTCACGGTAAAAAAAAAGAGTAAATTACTGTGAACCCCCTTAAGGATTGGGTATATTACCGTTAACCCCCTTGTGTTTATCATAATTATTGGTAACCACCTTGAGGTTACAGTATCTCTGACTATGAGCCCCCAAACTATAACTTTGTTATCAAAATGTTAACTACGAGCTGACCCATCAACTTAATCACATTATTAATGACATGTTGGACAACAAAACTACTTAATCAACATCGTCTAACTCTCCCTCGTCCCAATTCAGATGCATTTTTGAGGTAGGGTTAACGTTTTTTGGACAATAAGAATGCTGATTAAGCAGTGTTTTTTGTCCAACATGTCATTAATAATGTAATTAAACTGATGGGTCAGCACGTAGTTAACATTTTGATAACAAAGTTATAGTTCGGGGGCTCATAGTCAGAGATACCTTAACCTCAAGGTGGTTACCAATAATTATGATAAATAGAAGGGGGTTAACGGTAATATACCCAATCCTTAAGGGGGTTCTGAGTAATTTACTCAAAAAAATTCCAACCCTAACTGGCGATTGCAAGTGAAGGTCGGCGCCACTCTTCCTCTTTCCTTCACAAATCGCAACCCTAGACTGACAAACAAGGAATTGCAAGGTTGCACCTCTCTTCTCCTTTCTTTTTCCTCTTCACTCACGGCTTCACAACTAACTGGCGGAACAAGAACGCCTTGAGGATCTACTGTGGTGGTGTTTGGCGATTTCGAACATGGATGAACCAAGGAAGAAGGAGGAGCGGACGTTTTGGAGCCGAGATTAGAGCCGATTGCTCCTGGAAACCCAAGGTGTATATCAATCGATTTGTATTTTTGTTTTGCCTGTTTTTGTGTCTGAGTTTGGTTAAGAGTGAAGCCGAAAGCTAGACTTCTTCTTCAATAATTTCCGGCAATCTATAGCCTGAATTACCGGCGAAGAAAAAAAAAACTTTGCACAATCTGGGTTAAAATTATATGCGATTTTGTATACTGTGAAATGTTATGGACCTAGATCTGGAACTGGGTTGCCGATTTGTGTGGCTTATGTTGCTTCTGTTGCGAAAAAGAATTCCTAAAACTGGTTTAGGGCTTCGAAAATCAAAGAAGATAAATTTGAGTATGGAAAAATTTAAAATAGAATTAAGGCTACGAATCTGAAAATTTATTTAGGGCTTTCGAAATCGAAATTAGGGTTTCGAATTAGATTTACGCTTTTTGAATATGAAATTGGGAATTCTGCAATTAATTTTAAGATTTCCGAAACTTGATTTGGGGAAATTGAGATTTAGGGTTTGCGGTTATAATCAGAGTTAGAAATTTAGGGTTTTGGCAATTGAAATCGTACTGGGGATAAAATCTGAAATTTTGGCTTTTGATATTTGTGACTTAGGGTTACGAATTGGAAAATGTAAAATTAGGATTCTGGAAAAAATTAGGGATTCGATCGATTAGAAACTAGGGTTTGTAAGGATTAAGGCTTGTAAAAAGTTAGATAAAAAAATTGTAAATGTGATAGAGTTAAAGGTTGAATCTGAAATGTCATAAGAATTTAGGGTCAAATTTGTAAATATGGAAGAATCTCGAATTCTGTATTAAACAAAGAGATTGGCATTTGGGAATGAATTGGAAAATTCGAAAGATTGAGAATTGGGGGCGAAATGGAAAAAAATAAAATAAAATTGATTAAGGGATTTGGAGTATTTAACGTATTTCTAAGTCATTGTACATATTATTTAATACATTTTGATGTTATATGTTATTGAATGATGCATAATATATATTTTATAAAGAATAGACTAACTTAGGATAGTCTTATTATTCAGCCTGATCTATAAATGGGCCTGTTCAGAAAGATAACATTAAGCCCAATTAAGAACAACACCCAAAAGACTTGAACTTGTGTTACACCTAATTTATAAACCGGGCCCCATTTCCATAGATGGTCTTATTGGACCCATTGACTGAGAACTTAGATTGTGTTGACCATTGATCTTGATTGAAACATGTTAGTCCTTTGATCAAAGGTTTTGACCCATACTCAGTACTGGGCTTAGGATTAGTCAACCTAGACACTGAGAATGAATTGGTCCAAATCAGGAATAAAGGTTACTTAGTGCAAACGATTTATTTGGTAAATTAAAAGCTAAGAAATTAATCCTAGAAATCAACAAATCAATAGACCATCGGGTTGCAAAAATCCCGGTCGTAGTAGTATAGTAATTTAGAAGCGACCAGGTGTCAATCCACGGGACTTGAGATAAATAAGCCTAGCCTAAGACAGTGGGTAATTCAAAAGGGGTTTGTTTTGGTTTTGGGGTTTAATTAGATAACAAGAAAGTAGATAGCAGATAAATTAAAGTTATAGTTTTTGGAGTGTGAACGGTACTCTAGGTTCAGGGAGTTGTTTCATTAGCTAGGTTCTGCATATTCTACTACTTAAACGGAGACTTTGGAACGATTTATTTGGTATATTAAAAGCTAAGAAATTAATCCTAGAAATCAACAAATCAATAGACCGTCGGGTTGTAAAAATCCCGGTCGTAGTAGTATAGTAATTTAGAAGCGACCAGGTGTCAATCCACGTGACTTGAGATAAATAAGCCTAGCCTAAGACAGTGGGTAATTCAAAAGGGGTTTGTTTTGGTTTTGGGGTTTAATTAGATAACAAGAAAGTAGGTAGCAGATTAAAATGATAGTTTTAGGAGTGTGAACGGTACTCTAGGTTCAGGGAGTTGTTTCATTAGCTAGGTTCTGCATATTCTACTACTTAAACTGAGACTTTGGATTGGCTTGTAATTCTCAATTGTCTATTCTGTATTAAGTCCTAATTCCAGATAGCTCATCTAGACAGGTCATGTAATTCTAGTCTAGACTTAGCAAGTATATCTAGATGGTTTTATTGCACAGAATTACTAGTCTGGTTTGGTCCGGACTAAAGCTCCTAGTGGCTAATGTAATCTATCCGATTGCAATTATCACAGGTAACAGGTTAATAGGACCATCAATGCTAATCACCTTATCTGATCATAACATGATTCGAGGGCTTATAATAAATTCATGACGTTTATTAAAAGCACTTAAAAAGCATTAACCTAAACATTCTAAATAGTCTCAATAAAGTAGTAAAATAATGTACAGTTTAACTAATTACAACATCCCCTCCCCTAGAGTATATCCTCTTGGCTAGACATAGTGATTAAAAACATAAATGAGAGAGAGTTGAGAGAAATCATCTGTTACAAAGATCTTCTCGCTCGCTCTGCCCTTTGTCCTTGCGCTATGTCGGCTGAGAGGTTGGATTTGGTGACAATGGAGTGAATTTGGTGAAATGGAGTGAAAATGGAAATTTCGGGCAAGTTTGTGAGACGTCTGGATGGGGTGGGTCGGACACAAATCCGGACACAAATCCGGACGTGATATTTAATGTGGCGTGTGTGCAGAAGCTTATTTGGATTTTTGTGTGAAGAAATTGGGATAAAATCGTGAGTGATGTGAAGTTTGTTTGTGTTTGAGTGTAGGTATGGAGATTGAGTACAGAGGAATTAATATGAGGATGAGCAGATGAAAGGAATGAGAGATGGAGGAGGATGAAGGGAGTTAGACTGAAGCGTTTGGTGCGAATTGAAATGAAGGCTGGGGAAGGGTTAAAATCGGCTTAGCAGTAGACATAGATTAGTGGTGAGTTGGGTCGGAGACTGATTGAGCATGGACATTGGTTTAAATAAGCAGAGTATGGGCTTAATCGGCTGATAATTACGCCGAAAGCACAATTATCAGCGCGCATGATTTTTATTTTTCAACTCTGTGTGCCGTCCGCGTTTGAGTCCGCATACGGACAGGGTTGTCCTGACGAGATCTACACGCGTCCGTGTTTCTGTCCGCGTGCGGACATGGCTGTCCTAGCGAGATTAACTCCTGTCCGCGTTTGAGTCCGCATTGCGGACATGACTGTCCTGGCAAGATCTGTGAGCGTCCGCATGGCCGTCCGTGTTTGCGGACAAGGGACAGATGGAGCTGTCCGCTTTTCTGTCCCTGTATGCGGACAGGGTTAAAGGTAAATTTTGATCTGGAGATGTCCGTGGCTTCCCATCCGGACTCATATCCGGACATGTGTAAATTTTTCTCTTTTTGTTCCAAAAGCTCTTAACTCCTTCCTAATCACGTCCTAAGCCAAAATAACATGAAAAAGAAGGTAAATGCATAAATCTAAGTAAAAGAATATAGAAAACATGGGTTCAAAGCACTTAAAAGATATCTCAATAATCAGTGCATCAAATTCCCCCACACTTATCTTTTGCTTGTCCTCAAGCAAAATAGAGAATGAAACTATCTTCCAGGCTGTAGCATTGAAACTCAGGGTTAAACAGATGCAGACAGAAAGCAAAAAATGATGACGATCAAAAGAATAATTCTGCTTCTGGATGTAGGTTTTCGTCAGTGATGAAAAAGAAGGATTTTTAAAAGCATGGAGAAGTCAGAATACAAAATCTGGAAGTAGATTAACTTGGGATCTTCCATATTTCTTTCCTCTAACCTTTGGATGTCAAGGGGTGTGAAGTAATGCCTTATTCCGCAATACCTTTCAACACCACGTACTCATGATCAAAATTTAACTGCAATCAATTTTTCGCTTGCAAGAACATTCTTTTGCAAGAGATATATATAAAACAATCGAATTATTGCGCATTGTAGAATTGTTCCGTAACCCAGACTTTTCTCTCTATCCATGTAACGGTGTTGGGCCAACTATCCCAGATCCCGAGACCTTAGGTAGATAGGTGTTAAGGCACCCTTAAGACTTAATAACCGGATAGACGAGGCCTGCTTTTGTTCGGAAAAATTTTTGTTTGATCAGTGGAGTACCGTGACTTATCCTTTTCATTCCATACTTTCAAATCATTTCCAAGAGTCCCAAGCTAAACAATTCAGTTTCCATAATCAACCACTCCATCAAATTTTAGTAAAAAATAGATTAATTTTGAATAAAATTAGATGTACAAACACCCTAAAGCAGAAGGATTCTTGAGGTAGTCAACATACCTTGATTTCTAAATCTGCTTGAAGAAATGATTTTTTTCTCGGAAGCAAGTAGACAATAAAGATGAGTGTGACATTTAAACCCAACTTGCATATTCAGATAGATTTTTCTACTCTTAATCCCCCCCCCCCCACACTTGAGAAGAGCAATGCCCCATTGCGTGGAAATCGAACCCCAAGTAAGCATGCATTATAATGTAGAACATTGGTAAGCAAGTAGAGATAACAAAATGTAAAAAGGAGTACTTCCCAATGTTCCAGTCAATCGTAAGTTCGTGCGCAGTTGAGGTTTATTTGTAGTGCTATACGTCCCCTCGAGTGCATAAGTGTCGAGTGTAAAATAGAAGACTGCACAACATAGCATTAGGAAAGTAGAATAGAAATTTAACATTTAAACACTGCAAGTTAGTCTGTACGGTTTACGACACCGTTTACCCTTCAAAATAAAATAAAATAAAGGTAAAAACATCAAAAGAGTGTAAACTACAAAAATAACAACTGAAATAAATAAAAGAAAACAACAATAAATAGACGATCACTGGGATGGTCCCGGGGGTGGTCTGTGATCAGGTGGCCCATGAGCCTCTCGATGAGTAGGCTGTCCGACTCTGAACCTCGTCACTGCGCTCTATGCGCTGGGTAATCCGGTCCTGGTTCTGGCGCAGCTCGTCAATATGTCCTGCCATCTGCTCCTGTCTCTACTGGACGATACCGACCTGCTGCTGCATCGCCTGCTGCTGCTGGAGGAGAGTATCCATCGTGGTCTGCAGCTGTGGAGGGATGCTCATGACCGGAGGAACCGGTGGCGGCATGGTGGTAGTGGTCGCCGGTGCAGAGCCCGAAGTCGAGGAAGATGCAGTAGCTCCCAGGCCAGTGCTGCCGCGTACCCAGCTCCCATCAGCTAGGCACATGAAACCCCACCTCTTCAAAGTCTGAAGAGAGATAGGACTCTCACCCTCGTGCACGTCGACCCCGGTGAAGACGTCGTCAGGTAGTACACAGGCGAGGTGGTGGTGGATGAAGAAGGGAAAGATAGGCGTGATCTTCTTCGATCTCAAGTAGGTGACCACCTTGTGCAGCTGGAGGAACATGATGTATGGCACTGAGATCTGTCGCCGTGCCTCGGGAGGCGGTGCTAGGAAGTAGTCAATAAGCACACAGTCCTCGTCGGTGACATCATTTCCAGCACGAGGCCAGATCTGATGGCTGAGGAGCTCTGCTACCAGCCTCTGCATGAGCGATGGGAGGCTGGTGTAGGGGATGACACCCTTAGTCTCCTCTCCCCGGTGTCTCGACGTCTGACCAATCTCCTGGACCCATCTAGTCCTAGTGGTCCTCAGCAGGTCCTCGCCCATATCCACATGTGCCTCCGCATTATCTGGAAGCAGGAACACTGTGCTGAAAGAGGTGGGAGTGATCTCAACCCGGTGGCGGCGCACGTAGAGTGATGACATTCAGCGTGTCGCGCGCCTCGGCGTTCGCGTAGAACTCCCGACCAGGTCAGGAGGAACATGCCCTCGCCCATTCAGTACTGCAGCCATCCCGAAGCCCTTGAAGATAGGTTGTATGTCTGTGGCGTTGATCACCTCCATGTGATTCGCCTCTCCATGACGAATTTCCCGCCCTGGTCATACCAGGTACGGGCAGTGGCAAGATAAACCCATCCTCACGTAGTGGGGTGGGTGGTGGGGGTGGAGGTGGCGGTGGAGGCGGTGCCTCTGATGTAGTATCTGGTGCGGGGCTCGCGAGGAGCGTGTGACCCCACCTCCTCTAGTACGAATCTATTTTATAGTTTTAAACAGTAAATTAAAGTGCAATAATAAAGGATGCAAAAGAACACACAAACTGACAAAAGAGCTCATAACAAGTCATATTCTCAAAGTTCTTAATCGTGTGCGAGCACGGAAATTTATGGCTTAACAATCAACAAACATTAAGGTGCAAAGCTAGAATTAAATTTCAAAATTTTTGCAAATTTTCAATATGTCCGGACTTGTGTCCGGATGGGCTGGCGCGGACGCAAATCCGGACACAAGCAAGAACCCTAAAAAATCGCGGCGAACAGAAAATCGCCCAAATCAACCAAACAAGATTCTTCCAAGTTATCTATCGATTCCGCACGCCAATCTTTACTTTAACAGCAAAAATGCTCCTATCTACAATCTAAACTACCGATTTGAGTCTAATTTCGAATCTAATGGAGGTAGTACGCGTGAAATCGGTAGAGAATTTGATTTTTGGCAAAAAACCTGGAAATGGCGGTGCAGAGAACGGTGGGTGGCGGTTGCGGTGGCGAAGCAGTGGCGCGGCTTCGTCGCGGAGCGGTGGTGCTGCGGCGTCGTCGGAGTGCTACTGGTCACCGGCGTGTGCGTCGGAGTGTTTTGCGGTGGAGTTCGACAGAAGGAAGACGGCGAAAGGAAGAAAGGAAGAAGGGAAAAGAGAAGGAGAATAAGAATCGCGTTTTTAGTCACGTCCGAGTTTGAGTCCGTGTTGCGGACGTGACTGAGTTTCATGCGTCTGCAATTGTGTCCGTTTACGGACACAGTGTTGGTCTTGTCCGTGGAGCCGTCCGTTTGCGGACGTCAGTGGTTGTAATCTTCCGCGTAGAAGTCCGTTAACGGACAAGGCTTAAAATCGAAATATTGTGTCCATGTATCTGTCCTATACGGACGTGGGGACTTTATAACGTGTCAGGGTGGTGCTACTCGGACGTCAATCCGGACACGTTGTAATTCTCTTTTTTTTATATAAAATAATTTATAAATCAAAATTTTAATCTTTGGAAATACCAAAATATCACAGAAGACTTGATAAAGGCTAACTAATTAAACAATAAGCAGTAAATCAGGCAAGATCACATTAAGCACACATAATACAGAAAGCAAAGAGTGAGGGTGGAAGAATTGCTCCCTGATCTTTTAAGGAGTAATGCTTCATGATTCCCCCACACTTGAGTTCAGCCAAGCACCAATTTAGCTCATTGAAAATTTTTGAATCTACAAGGCCAGAAGAACTCAAGTGGAAACAGATAAAGCTATTAGTAGAAAATAAGAGCCAAGGCTCTTTCAATATGCACAACAGCTATTAACGCACCACAAGAATTAAATAGAAGAGTAAAATAAATGACTAAACTAAGGAAGTGAAAAGAGATACAAACCGGTGGGTGCCTCCCACCAAGCTGCCCAGTTAAAGTCTCTGGCTAGACTTTAGATAGTATCAAGGAGGGCCGCCACAGCAGCTAGATATAGCTTTCTTCAGTTGAATACCATTGCGGCGTGGCTTCTTGGATGCTTTGGGAGGGGTGCTGCAGTACAGATAGCAAAACATAATTTATGGAAAAGAACTTTCAATCAAGGATATACCTGGTGCAGGAGGCTGAGAAAAGGTATCGCCTAGGTACTTCTTCAGTCGAGCACCATTCACTTTGAATACTTCTCCTGACTTGTTTTCTAGCTCGTAGGCACCATAGGTAGTGATCCCCACGACTTTAAATGGTCCTGCCCAATGGGATTTTAACTTGCCAGGAAAAAGGCGTAGTATGGAATTATAGAGCAATACTAGATCCCCTACTTTAAATTCTCTCTTATGGATCATTTGATCATGGATTCTCTTTGCGCTCCTTATAAATTCTGGAACTGTCATAGGCTTGCTCTCTGAGTTCTTCGAGTTCAGACAGTTGAAATTTTCTTTTCTCTCCAGCAGTGTGTAGATCAAAATTCAGGGCTTTCAATGCCCAGTAAGCTTTATGCTCTAATTCTACTGAAGATGGCAGGCTTTTCCATACACAAGTTGAACGGAGACATCCCTATAGGAGTCTTAAAAGCAGTCCGATATGCCCACAGAGCGTCATCCAGCTTAACCGACCAATCCTTTTTGATGCGTTAACAGTCTTCTGCAAGATCCATTTTAGCTCACGATTGGTCACTTCTGCCAGACCATTAGTTTGGGGGTGGTAGGTAATGCCACCTTGTGGGTCACCCCATATTTAGTCATCAAGGAGTCGAAGGCTCGGTTACAGAAGTGAGAGCCACCATCACTGATAATTGCCCTGGGCACCCCGAATCTGGTGAATATGTGTTTCTTCAGAAATTTCACCACTGTCTTAGCATCAGCAGTGTGGCATGGAATAGCTTCAACCCACTTCGAGACATAGTCCACAGCTACTAGGATATATTGGTTTCCATGGGATGAGGGAAAGGGCCCGTGAAATCTATGCCCCAAACATCAAAAAGTTCCACCTCAAGAATACCTTTCTGAGGCATCTCATGCTTTCTAGAGATGTTTCCCATCCTCTGACAGGGGTCACAATGGGAACAGAAGTGGTGGACATCTTTATGTAGAGTGGGCCAAAAGAATCCACACTCTAATATCTTCGTAGTTGTTCTTGTAAAACCATGATGGCCACCCGCCTCTTTAGCATGACAAAATTCTATTACACTCTGGATCTCCTCATCTGGAAGGCATCGCCTTATCAAACCATCAGCACAATCCTAAACAGATAGGGATCCTCCCAGATATAGTGGCGGGCTTCTGATAAGAATTTCTTTTTCTGATTGTAGCTGTAATCGTGAGGAATCAACCCAGAAGCAAGAAAGTTGCCAAATCCGCATACCAAGGTTCTTTTACCTTTCCAATCATGAACACCGTCTCATCAGGAAAGAACTCGTTGATTGGGATTCCATCATCAGGGATGTCAAGCCTAGACAGGTGATCAGCAACTCCGTTCTCTTCCCTTTTTTCCACAACTTCCAAATTAAATTCTTGGAGAAGCAAGATCCACCTCAGAAGTCTTGGTTTCGATTCATTTTTCTAAAAATATACTTGAGGGCCGAATGATCAGTGTGAACAATCACCTTGCTTCCTAGCAGATATGGTCGAAACTTATCCAACGCGAATACCACAGCTAGCAACTCTTCTCTGTAGTAGTATAATTTTTCTGCGCGTCTATCAAGGTCTTGCTAGCATAGGTGATTACTCTCAGCATCTTATCTTTCTTCTGACATAATGCGGCGCCAACAGCATAGTCGCTCGCATCCGTCATGATTCAAATGGTTCTGACCAATCTGGTGGGACCACAATTGGAGCTGAGCAGAGCTTATCTTTGATGGTCTGAAAGGCTGTCAAGCACTCCTCAGTGAACTGGAACTTGATATCCTTCTGAAGCAGGTCTGACAGGGGTTGCAATCTTTGAGAAGTCCTGAATAAATCTCCTGTAGAACCCTGCATGACCAAGGAATGATCTGACATCCTTCACTAGTCGGTGGGGGAAGCTTCTCTATCACCTCCACCTTGCTTTATCGACCTGAATGCCCTCCTTAGAAACCTTGTGACCCAGTACAATACCTTCCCGTACCATAAAATGGCACTTCTCCCAGTTTAGTACCAGGTTCGTCTCCTCACATCTCCCAATATTTTCCAACTGCTCCAGGCACACCTCGAAACTCTGTCCATAGACTG
>JAIOTZ010002167.1:0-22661 GCA_023374045.1 Limonium bicolor | reverse complement strand
TTTGAGTGCCTCGTGAGTTTAGAAACACTTGAACCGTGAACCGTTTTCATTTACATATTTGTGGTCAAAAGTTGACAATTACATAATAAGCAGCAAATGACGCCTCCTTTAATAACATGTAACTTGTAAGGAAATGATTCGCATTAGAATACAAGATCTAAGGATGACTTGAAAAGTTCTTCCATAATGAATATAGCAGTAGTTCAGAATCTTAACTGATGAGATCAAAACAGAAATCAATCCAAAGAAGATAAGCTCATTATCTGAACCTACCTGGAATTGATTCGAAAAGCAGACGGAAGCGGTTTCCGAAGGATCTCCATGAATGTATCCCATTCGTCGGGAAGCACAATCCCTTGCCCCTACCAAAAATAACAACAAAAAGAACCAATCGAATCCGGCTGCTCAGCATCAACTACAACCTCCATATGGACAGAAATGTAGAGCAGTTCCACACCTTGTAATACTCTTCAAAGAAAACGTTCTCAGTGACGAAGGGATTCCAGCCGGTGTCCCTGCTGTTATTCCTGTTGGTGTTAACGGCGATGGCAGCGATACCCTCGCCGGCAGTCGAAGGCTGAGGATCAGACTCGCTATCCTTCCACACATTCTCTCTGTTCTGCTTGAAATGTCTGCGCTGTGTGCGGTTGTTCCGCCCCCTTCCGCGGCCCATCTTCGACAACTCAAGTGGCTCTTCGGCTGGGAAGAGGGGGGCCGATACGGCAGAAGGGACGGAAAGAGAGAAAGAGGCAATCGTGTGGTGTGGTTTTACAACTGACGTCTGACAGGAGAGTGGGGCTGGCTGTCCCGAACTGAGGTTTAGCTCGGGTTTTAGTCAGTTGACGGATTGCCCACTCCGTCCGGCGCGCTGCGACAGTCTTTCCGTTAAACCTCAGTTTTAGTCAGTTCACGATTAGCCCATCCGTCCCGGAGCTGCGACAGTCTTTCCGTCAATTGTGGTGCCTGAATTCGTTAATCCAACCATACTACACATATAGCAACTTAAAGTTCAACTAACTACGGTTCAAAACTTCAAATCCGCTAATCCAACCAAACTTAAACAGAACGCCACAAATGCGGCATTCACTCATTGCTGTAAAACTTTGGACGCTGTGATTTTATAAGGCTTCATACAACAAACAGCAGCTAAAAAATGTGGGGAGGACAAGTGGGATTTTGGTGGAGTTATAGGGGCCGTTCTATAAGGACATTTAGAAGATTAATGTCATTCTCTTTTATGAAGTACAATAGGTGTCAATTTCTAAGTGGTTAAAGAAATGACATGTCAATTGGGTATTAGTTAACCATGGTCAGCTTTATCTAAAGCTTCTATTGTAGCTTTTGAGTGTGTAGAAACGGGACCATATTCATATTAAACCAATGGTTTAATGACATCTGGCCACAAATAGTAGAGAGAAACTGAACACGGTTTTCAATCGGGGTCTTAGGCCCGTTCTTTGCAGAGTTTTTGTTTTAAGATAAAGTTACTATTTCAACCTTTATAATAAAGCTAGGTATAGTTAGCTAATTATAAACTGACATATATACCATGATTAGTTTTTATGGGTCTAGTTAATGGCTGCGTTCGGACGTGGCCTTTTTATGGCTGTTTTGGGTGTGGTCCCCATGTGGGACCCACGTGGGTCCTACGTTCTACTCCAATAATATACTGCCACATATAAAACAACCACAAAACAGCCAGACCAAAACAACCACAAAACAACCCACCCGAACGCAGTTGGGTCCTACGTTCTACTCCAATAATATACTGTCACATATAAAACAACCACAAAACAGCCAGACCAAAACAACCACAAAACAACCCACCCGAACGCAGCCAATATTCTACACCAATTATAAAATGACACTTGTACCATCATTTTTACAAAAACTGCATTGATCCTCTAAAAAGCTTGAAAGAACACACCCTTAGTATCTATGACAATTTTGATACTAAGGGCGCGTTCGGAGACAAGCTCATAAAGCTTGAAAACCAAGCTTTATCTTAAATGTTACTATGGTTAACCAATGAGGGGAGGCCAACTTGGGTCCTTGTAGTATAAGTGCCCCAATAGAAAATTAACATGTGTAACATTAATCTAATAAAAGCAAAAAGGTGATGAACGAACACCCACTAAAAAGGATAGGAAAGTTTGAACTAGAAAGCATGATATGACAGCTCGATTCTACAATAACAATAGATTAAACGACAATTTTGCATTTGAAGGAGAGAACGTGATTATCTCTCCAGTGAGAGTGCTTTCTCCTCTCACCTCTTCTTGGGACTTTTTAACATTTCTAATCTCAGTTTTCTAGGCTGGTTTCGCTTGACAAGTATTCCTAGTAATCAGTTCAAGTTTACGTGATGCCATAACCCATTAAATCGTCTTTAGGTCTTTTCATTTTCCCTCTATCTTCCTTGTTCTCTCTCTTCCGGGTTTCATCATCCTCTCTCTTTTAGGCTTTTCATCTAGTAGGGTTTTTAGCATTATGTCGACTTCCAACTCTCTGGAACTAATGGATGACTTAGCAAACTGATGTGTGGGGATTTCATTAACATAAGAGGAGGAGGAAGTTACAAGCTTTGATCATTTAACTGAAGAGGGGAAGATTCTTCCTTTTAATTGTTGTTTATTAGGCAAGATCTTCTCTTCTAAAAACCCAGATGTTCGAGCTATGGAGCATACGCTAGGAAGGGTTTGGCAGATATATAAAGATCTTAAGGTTTGATCGGTAGCTTGGACCTATTTCTT
This sequence comes from Limonium bicolor, assembly GCA_023374045.1. Lineage (NCBI taxonomy): Eukaryota > Viridiplantae > Streptophyta > Magnoliopsida > Caryophyllales > Plumbaginaceae > Limonium > Limonium bicolor. The sequence continues at coordinate 19,908 of JAIOTZ010002167.1, read as the reverse complement.
TTCGAGTTCAAGAAGTACAAGAGCTTGCATGTTGTATTAAACAGAGGTCCTTGGTCTTATAGCTTTCCAACGTGTTGTTAAGAGGAAGGCCCACAAGGGATCACCTCTTCCGATAGTTCTTAATATGGGTATGCTTTCATGATGTTCCCTTCCTTTTCTACTCATAAAGACTTTGCTAGGAGATTGGGTAATCGTGTGGGTAATTTTGTAGAATTTGGTGAAAACGATGATAGACTAGAGGTGGGGAGTTCATGCGGGTAAAAGTTCTCGTTGACATAAACATATGGTGATATGGTATCAGCATATATCGGCTTCACCTATTGACTGCAACGGCTAACCCACGACGCATGTGCTCTTGACATGCTACACCTTCTCTTATGGTGATGTTGGATTTCCAGTGCCTCAGGCGGATAAAAAAAACATTGTGTTGTACCAAGTTCGACAGTACAGTGGCCCGTTTGATAGGTCAAACTCATGGGATAGGTAAGCGCACTGAACAATTACTCTTAAATTATCAATCTACAACCTTGCAGCTAGACTTAATTAATTAATATCTTAAGAAAATGTTCAACCGAAATCTGATAAGAGGAAAGAAAAAAAGTATTATTGCACCAGCTCCTTCAAAGACATCCACCAACTCCATGGTTAGAGATAATTTAGTGGAGCGTGAGATATTGAATGACTTTTTCATCCAATATGAGACTTCTACACTCAGCGTTGTTGTTGATGTCACCTCATAGTGATTCAGTCATTGTAAAGGTAGACCAGAATCTATTTCACAATCAAGTAGAAGGAAAACATGAATTTGATATTATGACCAATTTGTGAAGATGTTCAAGAGGGACTAGTTGAATGTATCAATCCTCAAGTCAACCATCATGTGAGTGACTACTTCCTTGTACCTATTTGAATACACGATTTGAAATAGTAGTATAGTTGAAAATTAAATCACTAATGTTATTGTCTTTATGGTGCAAGCATGTGCAGTATAAGGCGCTCGATGTGCATTGCCATGATAGTTTTGGTTTCTTGTGCCTTGCTATGTGCTTCACTGTAAATATGTCAAGTGATATCCAGGGCCTTATGCAACACATGACAAATGCAATATATGCATGGTCGAACAAATAATTCATTATGCTACCATATTATCAAGGGTAAGTTCTTTGTCAATTTCTTAATATATTTTCTATTTATAAATTGTGCTACTTGTATAATGATTTCAATTGAATTCTAATACGTGAACAACCGACACTGGTTATTGCTTGGTTTTGTACATGACGTACTAAAGAATCTTGCAGCTAGACTCACTTGATAGGGGTGCCAAGAAACTAATGATAACACCAGTGTTGTTGAGGTGAGTTGCTTAGTTTATACAATAATTTTTATTACTTAATTTATTGCTTCACAACTTCTAGTTTAATTGAGTTTATTTAAAATTATATTTTGGTATAGTGCTTAAAATTCTGGATTGCTTTCATTACAAAGACAAGTGAAGAACATTCTATGGACCAAGGTCAACGTATTCTTATTTGGTGTAATATTGTCAATACTAGTTAGCCATATTGACAGTATGCGTGCAAGAATGATTGTGAGCATGTGTGTACGTATAGTGTCAAAAGCAGCCTAGAGGTTCAGAATGTGGATACTATGTCACGAGATTTATGCATGACCTAGTAGCAGCATCGACGGTTTTTCCAGAAAACTCATTATACAAGGTAGCATTCTTTGAAAGTTTTGGTTTATACCTTTACCTATTTTTACACTTGTAGTTTCTAATTAATGCTCCTTTTGTTGTTCAAGGCTTTTGAACAATTAGTATCAGGTCAATATGAAGATAGTTACATAGTAGTTTAGATGCTCGAGGAATGGGCATAATTCATCTCCACGAATTTAGTTGGTTGTTCATGATTTTGTATTTACTAGCTGGATGTACAATTGTAATTCATTGCAATTATAGATGGGTGGTGGTAGTCTAGCTAGCCGATACATCAATACACGCCCCCAACCGGTCACGGACGTGTCTCGTAGTGGCAGGCAATCGAACACTTAAGGATTAACTTGTTGAAGGTAGAAGACAACAGATACTTTAAACTAGAATCTCTTATTCGATTGAGTATTAGACCTCGCAATCACTTAATCTCCTTTCGCCCAACCTATGGACTTGGGACATTTTAGGATGTACCCCTAATCCCTTCTACCCAAACTGGACATATTCAATCTACAATCCCAGGACTACTCCCTGAATGTCCTAGGCTCCTAGCTACCCATGTGTTCTCAAGGATATGAGTCACAACACTCCACCCACTCACACTACAACTCTATTACAAAACTTACTTTAGGAAACTGAAACTCTCACAATATAAGCTCTTACAGACCTAAGCTCTCTATTACAATATGTCCGCTTTCAGTCACCTTCAAGAATGAAGGCAAACTGGTTTTTATAGGAGAGTTACTTCTAGATTTCTCCCATTAGTGAATTTCAAATGCTCTTCTTCTACAGCTTTGAATTCCACACTTGCCAGCTTCTCCATCTTGGTGGTTTCTGCAAGTACAAATGCAACTTGTGGTATTGTCTTGTTGTACTTCTCTAGCTATCTGCATGCTCTCCAAGATGGGACTTTGAAGTTGACTTCCTAGAAGCCTCCTAATTAATGCAGCAGCTCTCTGATTGATCTTTAGCATTGGTTTAGTAAGTGACAACATGGGTCTTTACAGAGCTTCGCCCTATGAGATCGTGGACAGGTGCCCGATTGTTGGGCACCGGTATAATGGAAGAATCTGCTTGTCACCAAGCGATTTTAATAATCATTATTCATGAAACACTTAAGCAAACATCAAACCAACAAGTATAGTTGCTACATCAAAATCTTAAGGAATTTGACTCAACAATTCCCCCTTTTTGATGATGGCAACCAATCCGAAAAACAAATCGACCAAGTGTCAAAAAAATTCTAAGTTTGAAATTTTTTAACCCTATAAGAAGGCATCCCCTAAGAAGATTCTCCCTGAGTTAGATGAGTGGTTTTGCAAGATAGTTGACACTTAGAGTTTTGAAATCAAGGTAAGCAATTATTATGCAAGTATCTAAAATTAACTATGGATTCTTTTCTCCCTTTACCATTCAACAAAAAAGAAGAGTGAGCTATCTGGTCAGATAAAATCAAATAAAAAATGAAAGAATTATGCATTAATTGGTAATTGACAAGATACAAAAGACATAGAGATCATTTTTCAAAATCTAACCTATCGCTAAGGGATCTCTTAGGTGTCACTCAGGCCTCTATTAGGCAAAGAACATACAAGGCAGATGGAGTTGGATGTATTCTATTGCGCCTTGATCCATTGTTTGGATATGTGGCTCAGAGGACACGACTCTAATGGCTTCTAGAGTTTTCACTACATTACCTCGCACCCCTTGATCCGCAGTACTCTGTATCTTAATTGACCTGTGGGTACCAGTTGGCTTGTCTCCTTCCTTTTCTTGCCTCTCTTGCTGGGTGCTTGCTTGATCGTCAGTTAAGCTTCTTCACTTTTGACCGCTTTGACAATGGCCTTGATTGTGTTCGCCTTGGTCTTGATGCCCATCTTGTTCAACATCTCTTGCTCAACATTATCTTGAACCGACCCCTGGTTTACTGATCTGCTCTCGTGGATAGTGAGCATGATCATCCCTGGGAGATCGATCTTTTGGTGTGTCTTGAGCGCATGTAGTAGCTTGCTATCCCGAGCACTGACAATATATTTTCTCTGAGTCCTTGTTGTTATGTTGTGAACCAGTAAGTTGTGCAGTACCCAATCGCTCTCAGACATAGTGTTGGCCTGGAAATCTGAACTAAGCTTCCACCCAACAGCTTAGCCATTTGGCATGCCTTGCTGTCTAGTGAAGACCATGTTGTTTTCTTGGGGATGATGAGGCCTTCGGTCTCCAAGTTGAAGGTAGCAGCAATCCAACTCTTGTGGATGACAATCCAGTGTCACTGCACCTTAGACACAAGATAAGCGTTGTCGGCTTAGTCTTGGAGCAGTCCATGTGTTGAATATGTTCCTTGAGAAGTTTTGGATATATCGGATCAGTCCTTTGGAACATCTTCAGGCACCCTTGGAACTGTAGCATGCCAACTATCTCCTCTAAGTTTGCTCTGGCAGCCACCACATCCATAGTCTTGGGTAAGACTGCGAGCGATTTGTTGTCGATGTTGGCTGCGAGGATAATAGTAAGCTCCATGTTTTGTAACTTTCTCACCGCTCATATTTCACTGGCTAGCTTGACCTGTTTTTGCTTTCTAGCAAACAGCCTTGCCTAATCTTCCTCCGACATCTCCACAACCTTGCCATTGCCTTTTGCTTTTATGATTTGCTTTCTCTCCTGGCTCATGACAGGATAAACATGGCATGGGCTGGTTTGTGGGTTGCCTATCTGGTCCCTGATAGATGAGGGACTAGTCGTGGAGAGTTCTCTACCTCATTCTCCTCTTTATTTACATCCTTACCTTCTTCTCCCTCGCACTCTTACAAAATTTCCTCACCTTTTTCACTTTCAGTTTCCTCTATCCATACATTCTCGTCATCTTTACCTTTTTCTCCGCACTCTTTTTCCTCTTGTTTTTCTTTCGCCACTTCCCTAGCTAGCTATCGCTATAACATCGGGCACTTCTTCTTCTATCTCTGATTCAACCATCATCCTTTTCCTCTCTTTGGCTTCTCTATAGTCCCAATGATAAGACTAAGAGATTTTGAGATGTCCTTCAGCTGCTCGCTCATAGAGTCTGAGACTGTTGGTGACGTTCTTGGCTGGTTGTGAGGCTAGTTCTCTTCAACATCTCTTGAGTATGAGTCGATGCTATTTATTTTTGTTGGGTTCGTGTCACCCTAGATTTGGTCAACTGGGGTTTGTTAGTTGAGGCTTTCATGGTGCTTTTGAAAGTAGTGGGTATGGTGGTTTGTAAAGCAAGGGTTTTGTGAAAGAGATGGATGACTTTTTGCTCGATTGGACTGAGTCCTTGGGAGAGGACTCAGACACGTCAGCGAGTGTTTTGGTGATATCAGGTTTGGTAGGTGTTTTGTGGCGGTGAGTTTCTGGGATGTGGAAGAAACTGATTTGGAGATGGAAGGGTTAAAGGAAGAGGTTGAGCCATGGATATGGTTATGTACCTTAGGCATGTGGATGATGTATATATATATAGGAGAGCTCTTGCTCAATAGATCTTTGTCATCCACCATTTTGAGCTTGAGCATCGTTTATGTCTCTACTGACATCTTAGGATTTGTCGGAGCAGGAGCTTCAGTTGGTACTGTTATTCTAGGTGTTGCCGGCAGTAGGTTGCTTGGGTTGATAACCCTAACAATTTTCTTCATGCCCTTGGAGGAGTTTCTAGAGTTAGCTTGCTTTGGTGCCATGGTAATCTTTGATTATTTGTAGAAGTTTGGGAACTGGGTGCAAAGAGCGCTGGCAAATTGGATTTTGGTTCTTTTGTGGTTTAACACTACTCACACAGAAGTTTTGAGAGATAGAGGATGTGCTCGAGTTGACACTCGCACCCTTTTTATACCGCTCGGGCAATGGTCTATGAAATACCCCTAATTAATTAAATATTGATTAAACATATAATCAATTAAATTAAGGCCTAAACATGCCTTAAAAATAAATTAAACACAACAAAGTTTAACAGAAGGTAAGAATTACACCCTTTGACCTTTTAGGGTGATTAAATATTCAAACGAACTCCGTTTGACCTAAAGTTTTAAACTGAGCCTTATAATACATAAATGAACACAATAAAACCGTTTCCAAGGGAAACCAAGCTCAGAAACGCACTAGAACATAAAATGTGCACTAAGTTTCCTTAAAGCACATTTTTGTGAGATTGTCTCCGAAATGAATTCTATTTAATTTTAGGGTTTTGAATACCCTTAAATATACTAATGTGACATAAGGTGCCACATTAAAATGCTTAAATCAAAGTTTTCAAAAATAAAAACCAAAAAAAAAAATATGTGCATTGTTTTGTGAATAGTGACCAAATAGTGCAAAAATAACATTTAATCACTTAATCATATCTATGGTCAATATGTTCCCTTGACCTTGGTTAATATGTTCCGCCAGTTTAAGGCCAATCTCCCAGCTCATTACCGTCCCCATTTGCAAGTAATGGTGAGTCATCATCTTTACCTTCATTAAGTAACGATTTCATTACTTTTCAATATTAACCAATTAAACACACCTATCTACCTTGGTATATCACTTCCGCCTGTCTTGTTATGTCATCCCATCTGTTATAAATTCTGAACAACCTGCAAGACCACCGAATGTCACACAAAAAAAACACATAGCTTTATGACATGTATATATTTATTATATAATAACTAAGCTAAGCTACCTATCTCACCCACCTTGTACACATCATTGCCGCCTGCCTATCTAGCCCACCATATCCACTTGCAGTACCTGCAATATCCACCGAATACACACTTAAAAATATGGGCATTATTGGATATCGAAGAGTGGGTGGATATCGGAAAATATGGGCATTATTATGACATGTACACGTTTAATATAGAATAACTAAACAAGCTATCCTATCCTTGCTGTTCTACCCACTTGAACCGACAACCCCTGCAAGGTCAAGCAATTATCTAGACATGGGGAACTTCCCACTTTGACCATTTACCAACCCACACCTACTACCTCTTCTCAACCGAATTCTTTTCTTTCTTTTCTGTACGTTTCTTTCTTCCACTTCGGTACCTGCTCTTCTTCTTCAACAGAGAACTCCAACCTCCCTTGCTGCTCCAGAAAAGAAAACCGTGAGTATACCCAGCTTCCTTGGCCAAGATCTCCAGCTATAGAACCGAGAACAACACCAACTCCCATGGCTGCTACTTGACCGTGAGCTTCTCCCTTCTTCCATGGCTGTGTTGGGCTTGGAGTAGTGCTATTTCTCGGCTGATAAAAAGGGAAGAAAGGAAGTTGCTTCTAAGGTCTTGTAAAGGTAAGAAAACCAAGCTCAAGTCACCATTCCATCTCCTACTACATTACCATTTTCTTCCCAACTCTATAAGCTTCTTCTCTTGCTTTCCTCACGTACCAAAAACAGAGAAAGTTCTCAGCTCCAGCTCTGCTCCTTTCACGTACAAAAACAGATAAGAACACCAGCGGTCATGAGCTCTTCTTTGCTTTCTTTTACGTACAAAACCAGAGGAGTTTACCCAGGTTTATGAAGGAGGAAGATCCAAGCTTTAAGCCCTCATTCTTGATCAGTTTGGTAAGAAAAATCCCACTGCTTTTCCCTCCTTGTCATACCGGTAATATACTCTAGTTCCTAGCCTAAATCCCTGCTTTCTTCACGTACAAAACAGAGAGGAAAAAAAACCTCCATTATCCATGCATAGCAACGTCAATACAGGGAGCTAACCTTCCATCATTTTCGGTAAAGTTTTTCCCCATTTATACCACTGTTATACCGGTAATATACTTCTAGCCCCTAAGCTCTTTCCTTTGCATTTCCTCACGTAAAAGACCAGTAGATGATGCCCAGCCTTGTGAAGAAACAAAACTCATGCAACTACCTTGGTTTAACAAGCTCTCGGTAAGGAAAAATTCCATTTCCTTCTCCTTACGTTACCGAGTGTATGTACTAGTTAAGCTCCAGGTTAACACTTGTTTTTCCCAGCTCAAACCTTGCCTTCTTCACGTCAAAACAGAGGGAAAATAACCCAGCATGGTGAAGAAGAAGATCCAAGTGTAGAGCCCCACTTTCATTCCTTTTCGGTAAGGGAAAAACCATACCTTACCCTGCTGTCTTACCGTTAATATAAGTTGATGTGAGTAGCAGTATAAGATCTTGTTTTGCCCATTCAAACCAGGCGTAAACAAGCCTTGAGACCAGCTTCAAAACCAGGTATATACCATGTATTCTCCTAGCTGAAACTGACACAAAATAACCTTGTTTTATGTGGCTGACACATGCTCTTTTCATGGCATGATATGCTGGTGAAAATCTCTTGGATACAACCAACATACACCGTAAAGAAAAAACAGATCCAAGGTTATATATACTAAAGTAAGTACTCTTACTATAATGATGAATATATTAAACGTAAAGTGTTAGCACTTCAAAAAGATTAATTCAAGTGTTGTGTATTAATTAGGCCGTGAGGAATTAAGGCTGGTTGGAGTGCTTGTAGCTTGGAAAATCACAAGCAAGATGAGAAATACTTACCTTATACTATAATATGTTTTTTTCTGAAATTTTGTTACATATATGTAACAGTCGTGGGAATATATAAGGGTGGATGACTTGATTATGTGTTAAAATATTTAATAACATTTTTGGTGGATTAGTTTGGTATGTCAATGACCTATAAGGTCAAGGAAATTAATTATGGGTCAAAAACATAATTTACAAAAAATATTGGGGTATGGTCATGGAAGCCGAGACCAAACATGGTCTTAAATAGCTAAACTATGTATTATAATGTTCTATAACATTTTTAGTTGATAATATAAGGTTAAGATGACATACAATGTCATAGGAATTAATTAAACGATTTTAGGAAACATAAAAGAAAAACTATACAATAAACCGTAAACAATATAGTTTTTATGACATTTATGTGTGATTTTAATCTATGTTAATTATTGTAATAAGGCCATGTATCTTTAGGCCATTTAATTTATGTTTATTAAGTCTAAAATGGATTTAAAATGAATTTAGAACAAAAATAAATATTACCGAAATAGTTTGGGGTTGATTTACAATTTTTAATAAATTTTAGAAGCTGAAAATAAATAAAACCGAAAACTATATGTTAAAAGAGTTATCTTATGAATTTTATTAAGTTTTATAAAATATGGGGGTCAAATTGTAATTTTTGAGAAAATGTGGTCAAACCACAAATACATAAATCTATGGTCAAACTAGTGTATATTGGGTCAACATTGACCAAAATAAAAGCCTTGACCAAAATTTATAACATAAATGATTAATTTATGAACTTAAGGTAACATTAGAGATTAAATGTCAAGTTTATGAAATTTTGGGGTGTAGAGTGTAAATACTAAAATAATGGGTTGGTTTGGTTAATATAGTGATTTGTATCTTAAGTATAAAATTTGGGAATTTTTGGAGTTATATAAGTGGGTATATTGATAAAAGAGTATAACATATGATTTTTGTGACATATGAAAGTATATAATATAAATTTGGATCAAAATGTAAATAAGGAAAAGGATGGGGGCGGAAAAAGGAATTTCAAAAACATAAGGGGGCTGTGTGGAAATAAGTAACAAGAAACTATAGGTTATATCAATAATTGAAATACCCCTAAATTTCAAAATACATAATTATATAGTTTATATGTATATCATATATATTACAAGTATATTATATAGTTTATAAGTACGTTATGTTATTTACAAGCACATTATATAGTATTTAATAAAGGTGGTTCATATTAATAAATAATCCGTTTTGAAAATAAGTCGGTTATGATTTTGATGTCATAATATGATCCATGTGTATTTTCTATTATTTTAGTGTATTTATTTGTTTATAATAATGATAGTGTTGATTTTATTACATACACTTAATAAGTTAGTTTTACCATATGTCGGTGATATCTTTTGGTATTTTCTGAAATACCCCTAAATTTTAAAATACATTTATTTTCTAGTTTACGAGTATATTATATTATTTATAACAAACTATTATTTATAAGTACGTTGTATTATTTGCACATATATTATATAGTATTTAATAATGATGATTCGTTTGAATAAATAACCCGTTTTAAAAAATAAGTTAGTTATGATTTTTAATGTAGTTGTAATTATCATCATATTTATCTGGTTAGTTTGATATATTTATTTATTAAGGATTAAGTTATAATAATTATGTTATGATTTAAATACTACTATGATTTTACTACATTAAGTGAATCATTTTTAAATTGATTTTACCTTTTGGTATTTCCTAGTTTCCTTTAGTTAATAATTTATAACTTTTCACATTTCCAACTTTATTTAATAACAATACTTTTAACCCTTCATATTTCCTAACCTTTGATTTTTCTGTAAATTATTTAACTAGTTTAATGTGACTCTATTTATTAATTTGATTGGTATTCCTCACTCCATTGGGTTTCCTCTAGCTTTCCTATAAATTGAACTCACTCAATCCTTTTTATCAGTGCACTACCTCCCTCACTTTGCTCTATCTCTCGAATGTTTCTCTAAAATTCTGCACATGTCTCACTCTGCTCTCTCTCGCCAATCTCTCTTTTTGCCCTTAAACTAGACAAAAATTCTTTTCTATGCATTCTTCTCTCCAACCAGACCGAAGAGGAAAAATATAGGCTTTGAATTTGACAGCGAGGAGCAGTCATTGAGTTCATGTTTGATTGTGCAAATCGTTTCTAGATTCCAGGTAAGTTACCGCGTTCACTAAACTTGTATTAACTGTGTAAAATAAATCTTTTGTGGTGGTTGTATTTTTATCTGTGAGTGATTATTATTTTTGGGAACGAATTGTTTGTGATAACGATTACTAGAAATATTTAAGTGCGCAGTTTATTATATGGTGATTAATTGGATATTATTTTTGGAGGAAAGACATGTGGAAATGTTAATGATATGATTATGTGGAATTGTAATTTTTTTAGTCATGATCATTGTGGCATGATTGAGTTTTGATGGTATATGTGGATTATAATGAGATTATAAAGTGAATAATAACAATGAATAAAGGAATTATAAGGAAGATTATACCATGGTACATGTGGGCCGTATTAGGACACATGGATGAGATGATAAATGCGGGCCGCATTAGGACGCATAAGTTTGAGATACTGTGGGCCGCACTAGGACACAGTTAGCCCTAGATCTACTCCTTAGTCTTTTGAACTATTGGGGGGTGCACACTTAAGGATTTAGTGGCTTGGTTGGATTCCCGGCTGCGTGTTGGGGTCCGGGTTACAGCTGCGTGTTGTACCCAAAGAGAAAGTAAAGTTTTTTGTCCTGGCTGCGCGTTGGGACAAGGAAGATAATTAAAATAATCTGACTAATATATTTTTGGGTTACTAAAGAAATCCAATGTGAAGTATTTTACAGTTATGATAATTTTGTCGTTGTGTGTTAATAATGTTGAAATGTGTTGTATGTTGTGTGGTTATATTGTTAAAAATGATTTCTAAAGAGAAAATGATTTTTACGTGGTGAAGTGGTAGCTTACTCAGTTTTTCTGACTTTATCGTGGCCCTTTCTATGTTTGTTTGGATTTCTGCCACAGGTACTGATGAAGTCCTTGGGTTTGGGAAGGCGACTCCACATAGGCTAGTTATTTGTTATTGAATTTTATTTTAGTCTTTAAGACTTGTGCATTTTTAAGAAAATGTTAATATGGACATTGGATTTTCTTGTCAAAAATAATGATTTGGTTATTTAGTTAATTGTTTAGGCTTCACACTCGTTCCTTTGCGACTGTGGCAGTAATACGCCGGATTAGGTTTTGTTTCCGCTGCTTATCAATATAAAACTTGAATTGTAAAAAAATTGACCTAATAAAATGTTAGAAAATCCGGGGTGTTACAAAGTGGTATCAGAGCAAAACCGACTAGAAAATAGGTTAAGAAAAATTAAAAATGGAATAATTGGTGTTAGGATTAAAAATTGGACAAGCCGTCTTTCGGCGGAATTACTTTCTGATGCTTTCTTTGTTTTTAATGCATTTTGAGATATTTTTGCGTGATTATGATTGAATGTTTTTTTATGCTTGATATGTCGAAATATTGATTGCGGTATATGTTGACACAAAGGCATAAGTGGTGATTTTAGATATGAGTCAAAGTTGATGATATTTATGAAATGTTAATAGCCTATGATGCTCAAGTGATAATGTTATGAATTTTGTGATTTATAGTAATTCCTTTTATAGAAGGATCGATATATCGAATGAATGTTTGATGATTGAAATTCCATATTGAATTGTATCTTATTGACAATGATTGGAATTTTATTGTATGAATTATAGTCTTGTGGTTGTGAACTTAGATGTGAAATATTGCAGCTCAAAATCTTATCTAATTGTCCCTCATTCTTTGATTTAGTTATGAGGTAATCGCTAAGTTAATTACGAGGACGTAATATTCTTTTGAGTGAGGTACAATGCAATAACCAAATTTATTATGGTTAGTGATATGATATAAACCTTAATGTAAAGTAGCTATAATTGATTAATTTCTTAGTGGGACCATTGGTTAGTGGGGTGAGATCGAGCTTCGGGGACGAAGCTTTATTTTAAGAGGGGAATAATGAAATACCCCTAAATTTCAAAATACATAATTATATAGTTTATATGTATATCATATATATTACAAGTATATTATATAGTTTATAAGTACGTTATGTTATTTACAAGCACATTATATAGTATTTAATAAAGGTGGTTCATATTAATAAATAATCCGTTTTGAAAATAAGTCGGTTATGATTTTGATGTCATAATATGATCCATGTGTATTTTCTATTATTTTAGTGTATTTATTTGTTTATAATAATGATAGTGTTGATTTTATTACATACACTTAATAAGTTAGTTTTACCATATGTCGGTGATATCTTTTGGTATTTTCTGAAATACCCCTAAATTTTAAAATACATTTATTTTCTAGTTTACGAGTATATTATATAGTATTTATAACAAACATATTATTTATAAGTACGTTGTATTATTTGCACATATATTATATAGTATTTAATAATGATGATTCGTTTGAATAAATAACCCGTTTAAAAAATAAGTTAGTTATGATTTTTAATGTAGTTGTAATTATCATCATATTTATCTGGTTAGTTTGATATATTTATTTATTAAGGATTAAGTTATAATAATTATGTTATGATTTAAATACTACTATGATTTTACTACATTAAGTGAATCATTTTTAAATTGATTTTACCTTTCGGTATTTCCTAGTTTCCATTAGTTAATAATTTATAACTTTTCACATTTCCAACTTTATTTAATAACAATACTTTTAACCCTTCATATTTCCTAACCTTTGTTTTTCTGTAAATTATTTAACTAGTTTAATGTGACTCTATTTATTAATTTGATTGGTATTCCTCACTCCATTGGTTTCCTCTAGCTTTCCTATAAATTGAACTCACTCAATCCTTTTTATCAGTGCACTACCTCCCTCACTTTGCTCTATCTCTCGAATGTTTCTCTAAAATTCTGCACATGTCTCACTCTGCTCTCTCTCGCCAATCTCTCTTTTTGCCCTTAAACTAGACAAAAATTCTTTTCTATGCATTCTTCTCTCCAACCAGACCGAAGAGGAAAAATAGGCTTTGAATTTGACAGCGAGGAGCAGTCATTGAGTTCATGTTTGATTGTGCAAATCGTTTCTAGATTCCAGGTAAGTTACCGCGTTCACTAAACTTGTATTAACTGTGTAAAATAAATCTTTTGTGGTGGTTGTGATTTTTATCTGTGAGTGATTATTATTTTTGGGAACGAATTGTTTGTGATAACGATTACTAGAAATATTTAAGTGCGCAGTTTATTATATGGTGATTAATTGGATATTATTTTTGGAGGAAGACATGTGGAAATGTTAATGATATGATTATGTGGAATTGTAATTTTTTTAGTCATGATCATTGTGGCATGATTGAGTTTTGATGGTATATGTGGATTATAATGAGATTATAAAGTGAATAATAACAATGAATAAAGGAATTATAAGGAAGATTATACCATGGTACATGTGGGCTGTATTAGGACACATGGATGAGATGATAAATGCGGGCCGCATTAGGACGCATAAGTTTGAGATATGTGGGCCGCACTAGGACACAGTTAGCCCTAGATCTACTCCTTAGTCCTTTGAACTATTGGGGGGTGTGCACACTTAAGGATTTAGTGGCTTGGTTGGATTCCCGGCTGCGTGTTGGGGTCCGGGTTACAGCTGCGTGTTGTACCCAAAGAGAAAGTAAAGTTGTTTTGTCCTGCTGCGCGTTGGGACAAGGAAGATAATTAAAATAATCTGACTAATATATTTTTGGGTTACTAAAGAATCCAATGTGAAGTATTTTACAGTTATGATAATTTTGTCGTTGTGTGTTAATAATGTTGAAATGTGTTATGTTGTGTGGTTATATTGTTAAAAATGATTTCTAAAGAGAAAATGATTTTTACGTGGTGAAGTGGTAGCTTACTCAGTTTTTCTGACTTTATCGTGGCCCTTTCTATGTTTGTTTGGATTTCTACCACAGGTACTGATGAAGTCCTTGGGGTTTGGGAAGGCGACTCCACATAGGCTAGTTATTTGTTATTGAATTTTATTTTAGTCTTTAAGACTTGTGCATTTTTAAGAAAATGTTAATATGGACATTGGATTTTCTTGTCAAAAATAATGAATTGGTTATTTAGTTAATTGTTTAGGCTTCACACTCGTTCCTTTGCGAGTGTGGCAGTAATACGCCGGATTAGGTTTTGTTTCTGCTGCTTATCAATATAAAACTTGAATTGTAAAAAATTTACCTAATAAAATGTTAGAAAATCTGGGGTGTTACAATAATGAATATTAAAACTATATAGTATAACACATGTATATACATTATGATAATATATGTGGTTATTTTGTAAATAAGGAAAAGATAGTGGCTGGAAAAGGAATATACCAAACAGCTATGGGTTGTTCGGTAATATTAAGGAAATAACATATAAAAACTATATGTTCTAAATAATATAATGTTTGGAATGATATAACATATGATATGTAAAAATATTATAAGATTTGTGGTAAAAGTATAAATATGGGAAGTTAAGGGTTAAAAAAAAAACAGAACCTAAGGGTTTGTTTGTATTTTTCGGAAATATTGAAACTATATAGTATACATACTATATGATTCAAATGCTATAATATATGGTAAGTTAAGTATGTTATAAAAATTGTGGTGAAATTGTAATAATAATAAAGTGTGGGGTTTGAAAGGAAATGAAATATTAAATATATGCCTATTCGGCAATTAAGGGGAAATATTACTAAACTATAGGTTATATCCTATTACAATGCTTTGATGATATAAAATAAGGTATTTATAACATGGTATAAGTTATGTGACTATATTGTAATAAATGAGAATTATGTAAATAAAGAAGTATAAGTGTATTATAAGTATATGTCATTTTCGGTACATAAATATAAGTACTAAAACTATTTGTTATAAGTTAATGACATATAAAATATCACACTATATGATAACATGATATAAGTGTAACACTAGATAATATTGTGTGGTTAAAAGTATAGTTTATTAAAACTATCTTACTAGCGCATGCACATGTATACATATGTATATAAAAAAAAGAGGATATAAACTATAGTATACAATGACATAAATACTATGGTTAATATATGATTTTTGGAATGGTTAAATAAACCTTGAATGAGGAATAATATGTACATGATATAAAGTTTCTTATTTCATTAGGAATTAATGTGTATACATATCTATATATGCTGACACAATGATATGCATATATATTATGGTTTACAAACCATATAATAGTAAATAATAAATGTTAAGTCATGAGTAGAATTACATATTATAAAGTCATAAGGTTTTAAATAAATACAAGTTGCTTCGTAAGTGAGAAGTTGCATAATATAAGGTATATTAAAGAATAGTATTATACTATGTAATATAAACTAACGTTGCATGGAATGCATGCAACCATAGGTTATAAAATATAGCCATGCATGCAACTATAGGTTATAACAATACCTATGCATGCGATATAACGGTTGAATTAAAATATACGAGAACGAACGAACTTCTATAAAGCATAACGCTTAATAAATAGCAAGGTTGGAAACTATAATTCCTACGTTTGAAAACGTTAACCACACGTTCGAATAAAAACCGACGTCCTTGTAAACCGTATATTAATACATACTACGAGTAAAGAGTTTTTAAGGATAACGATACCTTAACCAATAACAGTTGAAATCCGGGGATGTAATACCGGGGTTACTGACGTTATTCGGAAATACCGAATCATTTGTCATGTGGATTGACACTTAGCGTCCTTTGTATGTTTAGATCGCCTGTCAGACGTGCGCGCTCGAGAAAGCTTAGTGGTCTACACTGCGCATCCTTGGTCTAAGGTGTACGGTATGTAAAGGGGTTTGATCCGGGTTGTCCTGAGGAATTCCTCGGGCTCGGATTTGTTTGATAAATAACTTGTGTGGATGTATGTATGTGATTATGTGTGTGATGGATATCTGTGTTTACTGCATTATTTATTTAAGCACGAACGTCCTATGGGACTAATACTACGTCGACTATAGATCGACTTATATAAAGCTACATATGAGAGTTGTGTGATTGTGATTACCGTTGCCTGATCTAATACGCTAAGTATTGCAAGTATGTAGTTATAACCTAAGTAAAACACTTAGGGACGGGACACGACATTGTCGGCCCCTAGAGCTTCGACTCGAACATAAATACTACCTAGAGTGATTCTAGGCATGCATAAGACCCACAAGGCAGCCAACAAAATAAGTGTTGTTCTCCATAATTAAAAACTGTAACTGAATTACTGACTAACGAGGTTAACAGTAGAGTGTGAATGAATGTGATGTGGTACCTCAATCTAGATAGATCGTCAGGCGGAGTGTGCTACTGTTGGCACCAGGCTCTTGGCCACCTAAATGGACCCCTTTACAAAGGCAAAGTGAAATAGTCCCGGAGTCTTCGGATGATCAGGGCAGTGAGCACCTTGTGTGTACGTGGGACTACTGTCCAAGTGAGTATTTTTCGGGTTGCCCTAATTGACGCCCGACAGTGCTAACCAAATCAAACGATATGTGAAGGCCCGGGGGGCCGAGTGTTGTAATACGTGATGATGTTAATAAATGACGCATGAGTTACCGATGTTGTTGTATTGTGTGACGTGTGGCTGTGTTGTGTATATTTGTAATGACTGTTTGGATGGATGGATGGTTTGTGATCATGCATGTTTTGTTACAGTATTATTATATCTGTAAATGGTAAAGCATGAAATCAATCTAATATTAAGATGGTTAAAAATGACAAGTGACCAATAGGGTCCAGGCCCGGCATACTCAACGTCTATCGTTGAGACTACACTCATTGTGCAGGTTGCTGATCTCCGTCAAAGCCGAAGTGCGGGCACATGGTAGTTAGGATTACTTCAATTATCGCACAGGGAATTTATTTGTATAACGATATCAGTCTGTGGGTGTACAACGGTACGGTTGTATTCATGTGGGATTTGGGTAGATGCTCACTTGTCGACTGTTATGGATGTGGACTTAGTATGATGTATAGGAGATATCTCATTGTCACAGCGGTTTAGTAGTGTTGTTATTTTAGTGTTGGATTTAGTTTCTGCTTCGTTACTCGCATGGGCGAGTAATGGCAGGTGACACCCGAGTGAGTTTTAATGTTGTTGTTTATTCATCCGCTGTAAGACGTTTTATTTTTCTGTTAACATGAGTGAATATTACATGTTTATTGAGAGGGGTGTTACAGTCTATGACCTATACACTAGAGCTGATAGAGTGTCATCAGAGTGCGAACAGATAGTCCCACGACTAGTCATGGACTAGTCGACCCTAATGGTCCAATCCAGTAATCAGAGGACGGTTAAGGGTAATTTTACCACTGAACTCATCTAAAATTCCTAATTTTCCCTTGCTCTAAACTAAAAAATACAATTCATCTGTCTCTAATAGTAGGTCAACTACAAGGAAAGCATAGTGAAGTCAAATACTACTGAAAGACTGGTGCCAGAATAGTCACAAACCTGTCGTCGAAGACCACTGAGATTGAGAACCCACAAACTTAATTGATGAATATCATGTCCAAATCATGGATGATCTTGGTGAATTTCTCCCTATTAAGTGGCTAGTGAAAGTATCTACGAGTTGCTTATCAGCAAAAATATATTCTAAAATGACTAAGTCTTTTTCACAACAATCTCTTAAAAAAGGATGTGTAATATCAATGTTCTTAGTGCGTGAGTGATGAACTTGATTTTTGGAAATGGAAATGGCACTACTATTATCACATAAGATTGGAAGTGTACCTGTCTTCACACCATAGTCGCCGATCTATTGTTTGAGTCATAAGAGTTGTGCACAACAACTTGCCACAGCTATGTACTCTGATTCTACAATCGAGATGGCCTCACTCTATTGCTTCTTTGATCCTCGTGCTATCAGACATGAACCCATGAAGAATACAGTTCCAGAGGTGCTCTTCCCATTGGTGATTGATCCTCCACGGTCTACATCAGAGTAACCCACAATGCCGCATCTGGTATGGCATGGGTAGAACAACCCAATGCCGCAAGATCCTTTGAGGTATCATAGGATTCTCTTGACTGTTATGAGATGGCTCTCTCTTGGATCAACTTGGAATCTAGCACACAAGTAGACAATGTACATGATATCAAGTCAACTAGCAGTTAGATATAACAACGACCCGATCATCTTTCTATACGACCGCTAGTCGACCTATCGGTCACCAGTCTTAGCGCTCAGTCTGGTGCCAATTATCATCAGTGTGTCATACGACCTTGCTTACTCCACTCCAAACCGTTTTAGTAATATTTTCTCGTATTTCACTGAGATATAGTGTTTCCATCATCACTTTGCTTGATTTGAAGTCCAATTATGAACTTCAACTCTCCTAGATTACTTATCTCAAACTCCTTGTTCATCATCTTTTTGAACCTCTTACAGTACTTCTCATTTGACGCTCCAAAGATGATGTCATCGACATATACTTGAATGATCAGGGAGTCTTCACCATGATTGGTTACAAAGATGGTATTGTCCACCTTACCTCTCATGAAACCGGTCCCTAATAGGTAGGACAGCAGTCGTTCATACCATGATCGTGGTTTTACTTCAACCCGTAAAGAGATTTGTCAAGCTTAAGAGCCATGTCATTATCCTTCTTGTCCTCGAATCTTGGATGTTGTTCCACATATACCTCCTGTAACACCCCTACTAATATGGCTCCTAACTTTCCGTCTAATCGTCATACTTAAACAATAAATTCA
Source organism: Limonium bicolor (assembly GCA_023374045.1). Lineage (NCBI taxonomy): Eukaryota > Viridiplantae > Streptophyta > Magnoliopsida > Caryophyllales > Plumbaginaceae > Limonium > Limonium bicolor. The sequence continues at coordinate 805 of JAIOTZ010002167.1, read as the reverse complement.
TAGCGGTAATTAAAAGACTATCGAACTACCGGTGTTACCGTTCTCACTCGCCCATACGAATGATAACGCGTTACAAGATAATCACAATACGATATGTTTTTCCGCAGTGACTACAAGAGATAGATAGCAGTTTAATATCCAAAGTAATACAAACGTAAGTAAATCCCGTACATAAATTTGTACACGTGAGCATCTACAAATATACACCTCAGTTTACAAAATCTGAGTCCATAATAAAGTTTACAAATGTTTCCAAAATATACCACTAGACAAAAAGTCACGCCACGCGTAGACAGCCAGCTACTCTCCTGAAAAGTAATATTGTTTGTGGTATGGAATCAGCCCCTGGTGAGTATGTTATCACATGCCTATCATGCCCCCTTAGACCCCCAGTTAATTGGTCGAGAGCATGAGATTCATTTACATGCAATACCGATTTAACATTTAAACTGTAAAGTAAATAACAGTACATCCATACAATAAACAACCATCTCTCATGCGTTTCACATAACACATAACAATATAGCATAAGTAATAAATAATAAGGCAAAGCAATGAGAAATATAAATAAGTATTTATTCTCGTCTCGGCATTCAAGCCCAAATAATGTTCGCCTATTATACGAGCTATGTAGCTGTTTGTAAATTGTTCAATTATGCCTATTAACGATGTCTCGTTAAAATGACGCGTCTCTAACCATTCGTAGATTCGACCCTAAGTGCCGGCTGCTCCTAGTTAGGAGTGGGACAGTCCTACATGACTTTTTTTTTTCCAGGTCATCTGTCTACATGGCAATATGTTATCT
>JAIOTZ010002166.1:0-22667 GCA_023374045.1 Limonium bicolor | reverse complement strand
TTATGGGGTGAAATTTGTGGGTGTCTATGGATACATCCCCTTTAAAAAAGAATTTTGATGATATAAAGTGACGCTTATCATACAAATACTTCATGAATCTCACAACTTTTTCAAGATAAATAAAAATCCTTTTTGCACCAACAATCATTCACATTCATCACACAACAAAATTTTGTTTAACAAAACATACTGATATTACCTCTTCTCCTTCATTCTAATCTTGTGCGTGCAGGTGTTGTGACAGTTGGCAACTAGAAAGAAAGAAGACCAGTCTACCTATAACAACGGCAGAAAAGATGGAGCGAGCCCCTCGGCATGATCAAGCAGTCGAAGACCAATTTGTTCATGAAAGATCGATCCATGACCTTGCTGATGACTTGGAGAAAAAACTGAAAATAGAAGAATTTGTCCAAAGAAGAATAACTAGGGTATACGCGGGGTCGGAGAACAGTTACAAGGAGTCTCCAACTTACTCTGCATACGATACCTATGAGTTTCAAGCAATGGACCTCACGCTCTCTCTGTCCAAGTTCGAACAACACCAGATGCCTTCTTCACCTATGTACAGTTCAACTCTGAGAATCCCACCCGCCACCAGAGGGGAGTGGCAACCACAAATGGTTTGTGATAAGGGAAAGGCACAAGCCCCACCTTCCCCCACAATGCATTCTGGTTTAAACTCTCCTTGCCCACACAAAAATATGTCCTTCCTTGGCAAATACATCATCACTCGTCAAGTTCAAGCCAACATCTTCACCCAGGAACAACACTACCCTCTAGATCTCTTGACACCGGCTACCCTGAGACAGCGTATATTTCAATCCAGAACCTTGATCTCAAAGCGAGTCCAATGAAAGAATTAGTGAAAGAACTGAAGGCGGAACTAGAGCTAGCTCAACGCTTTAAGTATGCAGGTTGGGAGCCAACTAACCCGTATCCGGATGCTCGTCTACAAAAGGGCATGAGTCTGCCTGAGATGGAGAAGTATGAGGGAATTGGAGACCCGAGACATCATGTCGACAAATATGAAAACTCATGAATCTTCATGGCCTCTCCGACGAGCTGAAAGCTGCATGCTTTAGATTCTATCTACAAGGACCTGCTTACTCATGGATTATGAGCATAGATCTAAATGGAAAGTCAAGTCAAGACCTGTATTTAGATTTCCTCTCTCAATACGGTGACAACTTTCATCATGAAGTTACACGTCGAGAATTAGAGATCACATGCCAAAGTTCTGACGAACCCGCGAGAGAGTTCATAAAACGATGGAGGGTGAAGGCCGGACAAATGAATAACCGACCTAATGAGGAAGAGCAAGTGCAAATGGTAATTTCCGGGCTGAAAGATGTGTACCGACATCAGTTGAAATACCGAGGGATATGTGACTTCAGACGACTGATGGCGGTTGTGACTGCTTTGGAAGATGATGAAACCAAATATCCAAAGCCAACAATCATGCAAAGCGAATACCACCAACCTGGGCAGGACTCTCAAAGACAGAATTTGGGTCCAGGAATGTCACTTGGTGAAGCCTGGAGAATTTTAACAAGGGAGGTTACCTAGCACCTTACAACACCAGTTCGAGGGTGAAGAAGCTTGGGCCACATCTACATGAATATTGTGACTATCATCGGATTCGGGGACACGCCACCGACGAGTGCACCATTAAGAAACGCTGTCCAAGAATTGATGGACAGAGGAGATGTCCCTCTTTGAAGCTAAAACGTCTATCATAGGCCCCGAAGGTGCACTCTCCTGAGGCACCGCCGAGCTAAGCACAACCACGCGCTAATCCGTGGTGATAGTGGTTGAAAGTAGTCGAGTCATGTTTTTATTTACCACTGCAATGAAAACGTATGAAGGGTTGCATCCCATCCCTCTCCTTTATGTTATACCTATCCAGGAATTGAAAAAAAAAAACAAAAAAAAAAGGAAAAAAAAAGAAAAAACAAGACAATCCTTTCATATTGACTGATGCAAGTAAGAATCACCACTCCTTAAGAGGCCAGGGTTTGATTGACAGCTAAAATATGTGGGACCACATTTCTTCCGGAACCCACTCAACAACCGACCGCCTAAAGAGCCATTGGTGTAAGACGAAGTTCATGGATCCACAACTGAAGCCGACTCAACTGAGACTAGGTGTAGCCTCACCACTCATGCATTGCATCCGAAAAAAAAAACATTCAGTCAACCATCTCAATTCATCATTTTCATCATTTCATGCATCCTATACATAGTAATTCCATATTATCACAACACATTGCATGGTAGATCGTTGCATTTGCATACTCCCGTATCGAAACGACATCTTTGGCGAAAATCTTGATTGATTGTTTGAATAGAGTACGTGAACCACTAAACTCTCGACCCGTCAATGAACACAAGGGTCTAATCAAAATCAGCACCATAAACCAAGTGAGTAGTGTGCGAAGAGCGGTATTTTTCTTGAATTTCAAGTGAACGTTTTGGACAATCCACTGAGCGACGAGGGAAGGTAGAGAGAGCCAATCGAGGTAAAACCACGAGCGACATGTGCATTCCTTCATCACATGGAGAGGTAATTCAAAGTGAGATTAATGTCGATAGCAAGATACGAATTGTGATTCATGCAAAGATTCGAGAATAGTAAGAAAACAATAATTGACTAATGAGAATGACGAGGCACTTAGGAATGAAAATATCCACAAAACCAAAAAGCTTTGACTGCCCTGTACATAATCCCGTAGTGAGCCCCGTGAGCCTTTCACGATAAACCCTTTTTCTATGAACTCCATAACATACCAACCCACAACATGTACATACCTACCTTTGCAATAGAGGAAAATGAATGAGTTGGAGCCATGGCCCCTCCCCCACCATCTTTCACAAAAACAACAATAAAAATGTTCGAAGAAAACAGTGAGTCATGCAACTCTAAAGCCAAACACCAAAAAGAACACCAAAAGTGTTCAGAAGATCGATGAGTCAATGCAACTCCAAAGCTGAAAGCCAAAATACAAAGCAAAGAACGTTTGAGAAAATCGAAGAGCCAAATGCAATTTCACAAAGAAAAATGAAGAAAGTTCAAATCGTACGCCAGAAGAGGCAAGAAGGAGAAATCCAAACCAAAAGGACCGATGATGTCATGAAGAAACCGATAAGGGGTATCGAAACCGTCTAATCATTCCACCCATGGCAAAGGCGAAACATGTCTTCTATTGCACAAAAGATCCACAACTTTCAAATAAATCCTCCAGTCCCATGCGACATACGTCATACCCTCAGCCCCGTTACAACCCATAAAGACCTCTGACTCGTAAGTTAATGGGCGTTTAACTGAAAGTACCTGATCTGAAGCATGAAACATAAGCTTCGTACTTGTTATCAACATGTCCTGTCATACCAAAGGGACCATGAGCGTATGAGCGTGACCTTATCCCACAAGGTCTTATGAGTGCGAGTGAATCTTCAGTCTAAGCACCAAATCATGAACAACCTACCCCATTGTAGGAAAGGAACTTGTGAAGATTGGAAAGTACAGAACCTCAAAAGGAAATTCTAAGGAAAATACTGCTCTGAGCACTGAAAGTATCATTACACCATAGCACACACAGCTACTCACGAGAGATTGACCCGTACCCCTCCATGAGAGGAAAGTGATTCATGCATTATAGTTCAACAATCACTCAAGATCGAACTGAAGATGTCTTATATTCGTAAACCTCATAGTAAGAGAGATAGAGCCACACCTTCTCTCAAAAAAAAAAAACTAATATGCATCTTGCATCTCATCTAGCCTTTAGTATTTGCATGCATCATAACCATTTCACCTTCAACATCCGACCGGTAAGAACTCTGCCTAGTCTCGCTGAAAGTCGACTTCAATTGCAGTTGTTGAACGTGACTTCTGATCGAAAGATGTCAACTGGAGCCATCCAAGACCGTCATCAAGCTACATCGAACCATCTCAGAGCCATCCTGGCTATCCTTGAGCTACAAAAACCAAACTAAAGCCATCCGAGGCCGTACGAAGACAATTCCGGAGCCATCCAGCATCATGCTCGAGCCTCATCAACACCATATCAAGAACCAAACTGGAGCCATGCGGGAGCCATCATCCGACATTGAAACATCCTTGGAATTACACAGGGGTCATCCCAACAGTCCGAGAACAATACGGGAGCCACCTCAAATCCATTCCATCACCAGGGCCTTGCCTACAAAGATTCGAACTACGTATGGTCTGATCTCAATACAGAATTGAGTACGTAGGCAGCCGCCAAGGGTGCGACCACCTCGAAGGCGACAATCCCTTTCACTCCTCGCTATCATCAAACAGAGCATCCCGGAATCATGACGGAGCCATCCCGGAGCCATGATCAGGACTACACCGAAGACATCCAACCATGTTTGGTTATCAGAATGATAACAAGTCCACCCACAGCAAATCCATCAGATGGAGCCAACCGATCAGTCACCTCGAACTTCAACAACCGCATCAAGACATCGACCATTCTCAAGTTCACTACCATATCAAAACCCACCAACACCCCGGACCGTTGGCCACACCAGAGCCATCAGTGCATACCAGAGCCATCGGCGTAACCCGGAGCGACCACTGCATACCGGAGCCATCAACACACACCGGAGCCATCATTTCATACCGGAGAAATCAGTGCAAACAGGAGCAACCAATGCATGCTAGAGCCACCAATACATGCCAAAGTCATCTCAAAGTTTTGAAGCACTTGTGGAACCATCAGCTCACACGAAAATCTACATCCACAAATAGGGAGTTTGATTCAATTAATACATCGGTTAATCACCTCACATCACATATCATCTGCATATACCCACAAAATTTGCTCGCTATCTGACGCATCTGCACACCCGCTAGACAGCTATTGCGCTACTAGTGCGGTCGACATTTCATTTTACACCCGCTAGACAGCTATTGCGCTACTAGTGCGGTCGACTTTTCGTTTTACACGCTAGACAGCTATTGCGCTACTAGTGCGGACTTTTCGTTTTACACCCGCTAGACAGCTATTGCGCTACTAGTGCGGTCAAATTTTCATTTTACACCTGCTGGACAGCTATTGCGCTACTAGTACGGTCGCCTTTCGTTTTACACCTGCTAGACAGCTATTGGCTACTAGTGCGGTCGATTTCTTGTTTTACACCTGCTAGACAGCTATTGCGCTACTAGTATGGTACCGAATTTGCATTCTAGGCTCATCATAAGCCCTAGGGCTGGATATCAAGAGGTCCAGTCGAGGCACCTAAGTCCTCGTGCACTCTAAACCAAAACATTGTTAGTATCATAGGCTCGTCATAAGTCCTATGGCTAGATATCAAGAGGTCTAGTTGAGGCTCGTCAAGTCCTCGTACTTTCAATTGCATTATAGGCTTGTCATGAGTCCTATAGTTAGATGTCAAGAGGTCTAACGGCTCGTCATAAGTCCTCGTACTTTTAATCACATTCATACACTCACGATCGCCTCCAATCAAATCACAAACCGTAGTGAGAATTTTGGCGCCCCGTCAACCTTGATCCAATTCTGCAAGGGCTTGCAAAATTGAATCAAGGGGAGCCATCTGTAGACACCAAAAATTCTCACCCCATAAAGCAAATTGCAGAAAAGAAACACAATAAGGGGGTCGTCGCCTTTCTTTGTCAAAACGTATTGACGTGCGTGCCAAAACGAAACCATCGTTTTATAGTCTTTTTCAAAGCATTTCATAAAAACATGATTTTGCGAAAATGAATTTCCAACAACGATACGGTTTTAAACCCGTCCCTTTTGAGACTCTACAGGTTTGGGGTTCGAATCTTGCAAGTACACTTGTGTCTTCCATTTTCCCTCGCGGCTTGCCTTAAAACTCTAGTCTTACCTTCGACACTGGTGTATTAAGTTCTGTTGTAGCACAGTCGGTTAGTGTCTCCAGGAGGTATACTTGAGGTTACAGGTTCGAATCTCCACACAAGCTGGCGCGGCTATGGGTGGCTTTTATTCCCGTTTTTTTTCCCATCTGCAGTCAACCTCCTTGGACTACAGGCCTGCTTCGATTCTTTTTAATCAAACAGCCCAAAATAGAGAGCCCATGTCTAAAACAAAACCCTAGATAAACATCTGTTTGCCTTTCTCTCGTTATAAAACACTGATAAAACCCTAGAGTAAACGAGGCCGACACTCTCGATAGACTGATATTCTCATTCATCCTGCTTCTATTCTCGGTGAATAACAAAAATGAAGTAGTCGACATCTTCCCAGTTTTCCTCACATTTTCGCACGCTGATAACTCACCTTCTTCGTTCCCACGTTTAAGCCTTCAAGAAATCCTTTCCTCCATCAGAAACCCACGTAAAACCATCACCAACGCCATTTATGATCTTCATCTCCGTCAAAACTTCGCCGCCGCCTCCAGGTTCTCGAGTCCGAAAAACCACACTCCCTCCGCCTTCGAATCAGAAATCCACATTCACCAGGGCTTTCCGCGTCTTCCTCGGTGCTGTCATCCTCCTTGTTTCTTTTGTTTCGCCTGTAGTGTAAGTGCCGTGTTTACGTTTTTGTTTCAACAGACGATCTCAAATTCGTTTCGGAAGCTTCGTCTTGATTTCCTTTCTTCATCTCTGATTTCCCTCAACTTCTCGCCAAAGGAACCGTATGGGGATGGCTAGGCGAAAGCCCGGCTCTGTTGGAGAAATGTCTTCGAAGGAAGAGCCGATCGTTCATCCTAAATTCTCTCCTCTCTTTTACTTTTCCTTTTATGATATCTTCGTGTTCGTCTTTTTATTCCGATCCCATAACCAGAACTTCGAACCACTATTTCGTATGTCTCTGCTAAGGGAAGACATCGAATGCAGATCATGCTTCTGTACACGTTATTTTCTTGTATGTTCTGTATGTTTGATAAGAAATGCACACGTTCCCTGTCTGGTATGGACCAAGCAGTCCACGAACAGAAAACTAAGGTGCCCCTGTGAGCCGGTATTTTTGTCTCAGTTCATACGGCGGTTGTGTTTGCTTTTCTTTCCAGTTTATTTCGCTTATGCACTTCAACTCTCGAGATGGTCATTCTGTTACAGAGAGGGGTTGAGAACCGAAGCCCCTTTCGCTTTGTATACTTCTGGTTTGCTTGGAAATCTGTTACATGGTGATAAGCGACTGTGTTTGGTTTGACTAACTTCTGATGCATTTTAGATGTTGTGGTGAAGCCGGTATTTCCGTTTAATACCCCCTTCCCGAGATTTGGTTTATTCATTACATTTCCCTCTGTTTATGTACCTATATCCATCAGTCTACATACTGCATGTAGTCTAAACTATGCTTATAATGGCTGGATCTGCTGTTGATACGTTTGGGTTAATACATGTTGGTTGCTCACCTGGTCTATCCAGTTGAATACAAAACCGGTCGCCTCTGTAAAGGATTTCGGGTATATCCCCTCGTAACTGTGGGCATAAAAGAGTGTCCTCTTCGTTTGACTTTGTTCTGGTAGATACTGATTTGTTTTTCTGGACTAACATTTTTCCCCATATTGTGTATTCTTCTCGTCAACTTGTAACAGGAAGGCTGTTGTTCTTCTTTCTTCCGGTACTCATTTCTGATCTGGATTTCGTTTATCTTCTGATCTACTGGCCTGTCTAGCTGCGTTGCAAGTTGTGTCGATTATTCTTGTTATTTTCGGTTTTCAAAAGTCCAGTGATGTAGTCTGAATCGTTTAAGTTTGAAGCATGCAAGTTTGTATTTGATCCCCTTTTTGTATTTGTACATGTTATGGCGTTAAGTTCCACTATCCTGGTGCATCTGGGTTCGCGAAGCCTTAATCCTTGTTGTTATTGAACTACTGTTTCTGCTGCTTTCTGGCTAATAAAAAAGATGAAAAGAAGAAAGAATGAAATGCAGAATGAGAGATAGGACGACTGTATAATCAATCTGTAAAGTTCCGTTCAGGGTAAATCTTGAGTTGGCAATTTAACATCGTATATTCAGTGACCGGTTTTAGCTCTGCTATAGTTTGTTTAGGAAGTTTTGGTTTACCTCTTGCGGTCCTGTTTTGCGCATTATAATAGTGGATTTTAAGGTATAGGTTCACGATAGTTGGGTTTTCACTTTGTCCTGGTTACGAGATTCAAGTGATACAAATAAAGATGATGAGTTGACCATATGCCTTGTATCTCTGTTGACCAAGTCTTCACCTCTCTTTAAAAGCACTAGAAGGTTAGTTAATTAGGCTATTTTGTAAAATGATCTAGGTTCATAACATCAGACTCCAAGGTTTTTGCTTCTTGTAAGTGATCACCTAGTTGCAAATAGCCTTTAAGCAGGACCGTCGAACTTTATTCCCTTCATTGTTGATTATTATCTGTCGTTTATCATGTGTTTTGCTCCCTGATATTTTATCTTGTGCTATATATGTATACCCTTTGCATCTATTTTTGCCGCACTTCCTTGATTTGCTACATCTATTTTTGTATCTACTAAGCCCTAGTTACTAGACCTTTAGGACCAAACCTTAGGATAGAGGGTGAACCCTAAGATTTAGGTGAGCCATGGTCCCACCTAATAAGTTGGGTAATCCCTAAACCCAAACCACATCTTGTAATAATTTGTATTAATTTAAACACCTTCCTCAAATTTCATTCTAGTACTTTCGAATCCTCCAAAGCTTAAACCAAGCCCCAGATTGTCTCTTTTACTCTTTTTCCTGACTTTCTTTAATTTTTTTTAAAACCTTCTCTGATTTCTTCAAACTTGCCCATTTGCTTTGACCCGGCCCAAGGTTCAATCCAAACCCAAACCCGACCCAATACCCATATGCAGCCCAGCCCAAAGCCGGCCCAAACCCAAGCTTGGGCCCACTCCCAAACTCAGCCCATCCCAAATCAACCCAAAGGCCCAATCCGGTTCACCCCACCAAGTCCAAAACCTAAAGACCAAGTCCAAAAACCCAAGTTACACGGCCCAAGTCCACACTCGGCCCAACACCATGACCCAAATTCTTGGACCCAGCCCGATGCCCACAATCGGCCCAAACCCGAAGCCCAAACCCATGGCCCAAAACCCAAGGCCATAAAGCTCGTCCAGCCCATAAAAAAAATCAAACCAAACCCACAAAAATCAAACCAAGTCCACAAGAATCAACCTTGAGCTGAATGTTGACCTTTGACCCAAACTTAACCTTTGACCCAAATTTTGACCTTTGACTGAATTTTGACCTTTGACCTGAACTTTGACCTCTGACCTGAACTTTGACCTGGATTTTGACCTTTGACCTGAATTTGACCTTTGACCTGAACTTTGACCTCTTACCTGAACTTTGACCTGGACTTTGACCTTGACCTGAACTTTGACCTTTGATCCAAACACTTGACCCAATCCAAACTTGAAAAATCTGAACTTTGACCGGTCCAACTTGACCAGCCAAAACTTGACCAATCTAAATGTTTGACCTTGGCCAAAACTTTGACCTTAACCCCCAATTTTGACCCTATCCGAACAATTCAAACGATCTCAATCCAACCGAACTTCAATCCAATTCAAACCCAATTCATTCAAACTCAATTCACTCAAACCAAATTCAATTCAAACCCTTTCATCCAGCTCAATTCAACTCATACCCAAATACATTTCATCCATCCACACTCAACTTGTAAATTTCTTTCAAACTCCAAAATCCAAAAAGAATTTCAACCATCATTTTATCCAAGTTTCATCAAGATTTTCAGATTTCAAAGAAACCTTTTTGTGGATTTTAAAGGAAAAACTCTTCTCACATCACAGAAAACTCTTCTCAAATGCAGAAAGTTCTTCTCACATATACAGAAAGTTTTCTCCAAAACATTCTCAAAATCAGTGTTTCTTCACAGAGAGTTCCGAACAACTTCAAAAAGTTTTCAAAACTTAGTTTTCAGCTCAAAATAAACCATTTTCGGGGAACAGGTAATGTCTAACACCTTCAAAGAACGTTTTCTTCCTTGTTAGACATCACTTGTCTCCCTTCCAAAATAAAATCCGAGGCGGGGCACTGGGGTCATAACTTCCCTTGTCGCAGTCTGGATCTTTTAGGCGGGCATTAGGGTGACAACCTCCCCTAATTGCAGCCTAGATTTCTACACAGGCGGGGCGCTAGGGAAGTAAGAGCCTTCCTAGTTGCAGCCGGGATTTTAGAATCGTCTAACTCCCTTCCACTCGACTTCAATGTTTTGATTGTAATGTTTAAAACCCGGAGTTAGAGACGTTATTAGGGTTCGACCGAGGACATCTCCTTCATGGGTGTTTCTCTTGAACCCTATTTTTCGACATAAATTCATTGCCCCATCTTTCGAGCCTCGGCACTTATATTAGTTGAGTGTCCGTGTTCGAGGGGGTACATAGGGTAATCCCTCGGGATTATCCGCCCTTTTACAAAAAAAATGATTTTCGGTTTTAAGAGCTTTAAGAGAGACATTTTGACAGTCTTCCTCCAAACAATTCAGTCCACCATCATTTCTTCTAAATTCGAATATCCAAAACATCATCCATTTCATAATCTCAAATCTGAAAAACCCGGGACGTCTATCTGAACTCCAATTGCCCCACACACACTCGAATCATCTTCCAAACTTCAAATCACTTCAAACTCAAATCCTCTTACAAATTCCAGCTTCTCTCCAACCTCCAAAGTCTCACAGGCCCGAGCGCCTCACAGACTCAAACACTTCAACCTCTTCCGCCATTTAAGATTCAAACGTCTCACAGACCCGAGCGTCTCACAGGCTTGACATCTCATTACTCCCACTACATGAACATCCCAATCGTCTCATAGACCCGAGCGTCTCACAGACTAATCTCTCACACCCAAAACTTCAAACCCTTCAAAACTTCCAAAACCCAAACCGTGAACTACGTAAGGTCTGATCTCAACAGGGAGTTGAGTACGTAGGCAGCCCATCTAGGGTGCGACCCCATTCCAATCAAAAAAACCTTTTCCCACTATAAGGTGTTCTTCACACTCTCAAAATGCTCAAACCTCTTCAGCTCCCACAAACCTCAACCATCAGACTAAGTCTTGTCTATTCACTCAACCTCAGACTTGTCCCATTTCTCATTCTATTCTCATCCGATTCACCCATCTTCTTCTTGGCGCTAGCTTGACAGAAAAGCTCACTTCATCCACTCTCTTTCTCTCTTCTCGCCCTAATCCTTTCATTGGCTTTTAAATGAATCTCTAAAAAGGTTTTGAAAGAAGGTAATCCGACAATAGGAGACCGAGGTTTCCTCGGCACCAATCCAAAGTCGTGGTCGTTGCCACTTCTAAGGGGTGTAACCCAGTGCGAACCCACAGAATCTCTAGTATGACCGGATAAGCCCCATCATAGGCAACAATTTCAGAGTCAACCAACGGTTCTTAGAACCCTCCTTCCCTTCTTTAGTATCTTAGGTCAAACTAGGTGGCGACTCTAGTCAATTCCGCCTTATAGAGGCATAAGTCCGCGTGGAGCCCATTGAGAGCGGGTGTGGTGCTCACTTGCACTCCCTTTAGCTTTCTGGGAAAACGGACGATTTAGTAGGTATTTGAGGGCTGCCATGAATACGGGTTTCACCCTCCACAGAATGGCATTTTTAGGATCTAGCCTTCTCAGTCTGACCATATTCATATAGACCCCCCTCATACGAAAAATCACCCTCCACACGCCGCCTTGTGATTGCTGCTGCCCACGATCTGCTCACCAACTCCCATTTATCACACCGACTGCACCGTCCCGCCTGCCCCGTTGTCTTCTTCTTATCTCCTTTCCTATAAATAAACTACGCTCCCTTCCGTATTAAGCATCCCTTCTTTAAATCCAAAACCAGTCCATCACCTCGTTCACGCCCCACCACACTCGCTCACCACATACAAACCACATCAATTTCTATTCTCTCCGTTTTCTCCATTTTTATTTGTCTTTCCACCACACCACATCTCTACCATTTATTATTATTATTATTACGGACGATGTGCATACAGAAGCAGAGCTAGGATTCAGAGTCAACTTGCTAGCTGGAGTTTTCTCTACCCTTTCTCTTATTTTGTTTAAGCGTTGTTTATATATAGTTATGTTTAATTAGTAAACTTAAGCCCTCCCAGGTTTGGGATGCGAGCCTATTTTATATAATTATGTTATGTTGAGCTTTCCACTATGATTTTATCTAAAGTAATAGTTTAATTCTAGTTATTCATCTGCTTTAATTCTCTGATCAATTATTAAAGTAATATTTGTAGTTTTCTAATCAACACGCGAGAGCTGAGATAGTAAACAAGACATAGGAATTAAACCTGATTAACAGCTAGAAGCCTGATCCGGCCTATAGGTTAATTAGTCTCAAATAGAAGCTGTTCTTTATGCGATTGGTTGTGTCCGGATTAGAGCATTAGTCTGCTGCTAGTTCTAGCAACTGGTCAGGGTTCGTTAGATTTAGTCGTCAACGAATTATTTATAGTTTCTGAGCTTATACTTAAGTGGTAAAGTTTATATTAATATAATTGAATAAATAGGTGAGCAGAACAACCTGGGATGCTTTCTCAAAAAGACAAAAAAAAAAGATTAATAATTTCTATTTTTATTATTTTGTTTCATTTTAATTATTTTTATTATTGTCTTATTATGTAGCTGATAATCATTTCCCTCAAAAAGATAAAATCTGTTTATAGAATTCTCAATCAATTTAATCCACTGTCAGTTATCCACAGCGAGGTCCCCAAGAGTACGACAACCCCACGAATCCACTATCCCGCAAAACGATTAGGTACACTGCCTAAGTGGTAGAAGTAGTCACATATTTCTCCATCAAGTTTTTGGCGCCGTTGCCGGGGACCTCCAGCACGGTTAATTGATAGTTTTTGAATTTTATTAAGATTTCTATTTTTGTGTTTCTTTTCTATTTTTATTTTCTATTCTACTTGGTATTTTTGTTTTTGTTTTTGTAGGTTAATTACTGACAATGGAGAGCAGCCACGATGAGGTGAGAAGATTATTGATCAATCTGGAATGGACACGAATGCAAGAGGAAATATCCTCATATCAAAGATTAGTCAAGGATTATCAACCACCTCAACCATCAAATCGAGAGCCGTATTGGTGGGAAGTCAACCAGGCTAGCGCACAATACAACGAAGCTCAGTTGGGGTATTACTACTTCAATCAGAACAAGCAACAATCTACACAAGGGCCAGATGAATTTCTCCTGAGCCAGGCCGAGCCACCAGAAGAAATTCCAGTGGTGACTCCAAGGAGTGAAGAGCAAACTGAGCCAGATATTCATGACGCAGCAAGTTCTGATGAGGAGATAATGAAACTTCTCAAGACATTTTTCTCCGACACCGAGTTGGAGCAGATGTTTGAGAATTACATTTCTCCTCCATCCCCATCCCCAACACAAGAGGAGCAATTAAAATATGAAGATAAGTTGTCTGAGCCGGTCTGCGAGCTTGAGAAAGGTGATCCTATTGAGCCTCACCTACCGGAAGAGGAAATTTACATCCTCGAATCTGAGGAAGGAACACCACTACCACCGGTCTCTCATCAACTTCCATCCTGCCTCCATAAGCCTCAACAACAAGAGGAGGATGTTTACATCCTCCAATTTGAGGAAGAAAAGTCATCACCACCTGGTCTCCTGTTACAACTACGTTACCGGCAGTATCTCCTCAAACACCAGGTTTTGTGGAGTATTCATTTTCCTATTTTATTTGCCAACATAACGTTTTGTTTTGATCCAGGTGGTTTGCTTTTTATTATTAATAACTTCGTTTTCCTGGCGAAGGTGTTGTCTACTTTTATTTTTGATCCAGGATAACGAAGCGATAGTCTAGCCAAAGACTAAAACTACGGGCAGCTTACTGGGAGGCAACCCAGTGGTTAAACTTTATTATCCTATTATTATTATTTTTATGATTTTATTTTAAATTTTAATTTTAATGAGAAAAAAAAAGAAGTGGAAATGGAATCTGTGCTTTAATGCAACGCTTTTTAGCGTTTATTTTTGGGTAGTGTGTGCAGGCGAGATTCTTATCATGGTATCTGAAGAACTTCAAGGCTGGACACTTGCTTGAACGCAAGTGTGAGGAACGCTACTACCCCCATTGTTCGCACTTAAGTGTGAGGAAGGACACCTTCCTCAATCTACGATATCAGGGGAGTTTCAGTTTCTTTATTTTAAATGTTTGTGTCCAGTCTATCACGCTTCATGATTATTATTATATCAGTCCATGATTGTCCTGAATGAAATTCTTCATGAGTCTGGCATATTTTGAAAGGTCTTTTCTTGATTATTTTATGAACAATGAGGACATTGCTCCTCTTAAGTGTGAGGAAGTAGAGACCTTTCCCTGAAAATATGCCAGTTGCACTTAATGCCACACATGTTTATAATTGTCTTCTTGCATTGAGGGAATCATTGCTCTGAGTGCTTATAAATGTTGAATTCTTGGGTGAAAATTTTTGCATAAATTTTGAAGTGAAGCCAGGTGACCACCTCAAGAATCTTTCTGCTTTAGGTTGTTTGTATATATAATTTTATTCAAATGAATCTGTTCTCCCAAAAATTTGGTGGATTAAGTTGATTGGGGAAACTGAATTAGTTTATCTTGGGATTTTGGAAATGATATGAAAGTTTGGAATGAAAGGATAAGGCAAGGTACTCCGCTGATCAAAAATTTTCCTAACAAAAGCAGGCCTCGTCTATCCGGTTATTAAGTCCTAGGGGTGCCTTAACACCTATCTACCTAAGGTCTCGTGATTTGGGATAGTTGGCCCAACACCGTTACAAGGATAGAGAGAAAAGTCTGGGTTATGGGAAAACTCTACAATTCACAATTATTCAATTGTGTTGTATATATTTCTTGAAGAAGAATGTTTTTGCATACGAAAAGAGTTAATTGCAGTTTAATTTTTGTTTTTGATCATGAGTATGTGGTGTTGAAAGGTATCGCGGAATAAGGCGTTACTTCACACCCCTTGTCATCCAAAGGTTGAAGGAAAGAAATGGTGGAAGATCCCAAGTTAATCTACATTCAGATTTTGTAGTCTAACTTACCCATGCTTTAAAAAAAAATTTCTTTCTCACTGTTTGCGAAAACCTACAACCAGGAGCAGAACTAAGTTCCTTAACTTCAACCATTCATGGTAATCCTTAGTTCTTGTTTGACTTATACTGCTAACCGTAGTATGGAGTTGACTACTTCCCGTGTTCCGGACTCTACTCGTATACATATGTGGGGTACCATACTGATACATTGCTACTTACCCAACTAACCCATAAGTAGGTCTGTCAGGCCCACAAGCTCCTATCGGAGTGTGGTCGTCCCACATTACAGTTGGTACACTTGTAGTGTCCGTCACACGCCTAGGTGAAGTATTCTGTTGTCAACTTCATTATATTGTCCCATGACAATATTCATTCCGTGCTTCCCGAATTTAATCGAGGGAAAGTTTATCCATTGTTGAATTCTTATCAACTGCCCTTGGTTTTACTGGTTTGGTTTAAAAGAAGGTTAGAAAGAAGTATTGGTTTGAAAGAAAATTTGGTTTTGAAAAGAAAAGAGTTTGAATAAATCTGGGTTGAAAGAAAAATTTTCATGGTTCTACAATGCCTTCTTGCCTTAACCAAATCTAGCTTCTTGCTGACTGGTGTACTTCCAATTACAAAGGTCAGGCTGTTAAGCCCTTCCACGGTTATAATGATCACACTTAACTTCGTGGTACTTTACTAAGCACTTTGTATTTGTTTAAACTTCCCCGAGCAGCCCTGTTATAGCAGCACTTGCCATGGCAAGTGCGCCATGCTAACTGGCTATCGGTTAATTAACACACCGGTTGCGGTATTGTTCTTACCCGCACTATTATCAGTGGCCTTGTTGGCCCTTACTCGACCTTACAGTCTTGACAATAACCCTCTGGGTAACTTCAACTTCTCACTATCTTCACATGATAATCATTAGCTAGGGTGTTTCCCATTCTGGGAGACCCCCTTTTCTTACTTAGTACTACATCCTCTTCGTAGCCCGTTCCACGCATTTGTCGTGGTTACTGAGACTTGTCTCTTGTTTGGGCACTACATTGTAGTTCCTTTGTCGGTCGGTACACCGTTGGTGTGTCATTTAACAACTGTGGTCCCGTAGACACTCGTCTCGGGTTTCATTGATCCACTTCTTGCCTGTTGCATGGTCGGTGTGTTGCAAGCTGGTTATTCTCGACTGCTCTGCATGTCGACCCAGGTTGCCGGAAATTCCATTCCCATATACACAAAATTCTTCATCCTTCGCTATTAATGCGGTTAACATTGTTCATATGGAAACCGTCTCCGGGATTCCCACTCTTCGGGATCTACCGTATGACCGGTTCTCCCGTACTCTAAAGGTATTTAATAACAGCCAGATCGGGTATTCCCGAGTAAGAGAGGACTTCCATCTCTCTGGCGTTGTTTCCCAAGTTTAAAACAGGGATTGTGGAGGGCGGGAAGGATATTGTAGGTTTCCAGTACACACTGGTAATACCTAACTAGCGTATCTCTCACGCTATCACTCAACCCTTAACCCAAAGTACTAAAATCCTAACTCGGTACTTCCTAAGCTCGGTAATTCAGTCATCAGAGCGATACTTCGCTCTGATACCACTTTTTGTAACACCCCATCAAACAACAAACACATAACAACATCCTGCAGCGGAAAATATACTACTTCACATTACTTAACTCGATGGTGTTACACGCCGTTAACCACCCACGTGGCTAACAAGGCTATTACATAAACATTGTACCGGTCTGATGGACTAGATTCCCGAGCGTCTACACATCACTATCCCTTTCCATTAACAACAACATACACATACCTTCCAACTGTACCGAGCATTTACAAACTGATGCCGATAACAATTTCGGTCTTACTACACCTACCGTATATATATACAACTTAAATGATTACCCATGAACTACATCTACCCCGTCCTACTCTTGAACGGCTTCCAGCTCTCTGTACCTGAAATAGGAAAAGAAGAGAAAGGGTGGCCCCCAAGGGGCTCAGCACCTTTGCTGGTATGGTAATCCCGCAGCCCACATGCTACCGGGCCACGCGCAACTAATTGTCGTCTTAGCATGCAATTGATTATATTTAAATCATGCATGCAACTGTAAACACACAACACATAACATTTTGCCTCAATAGGCTCAACAAACGGATAATACATCCTTACTTGATAAGTCACTCATGGTATTCATTATCCCTAGAGTGTTCCTCCTCTAATGGAGCTACTTCCTTAATAGACGACACTTCCCTTAAATCGGGTTATCCTTAAACGCCTCTTATCACAAACTGGGATTCATTTCCATGATCCACACACTCCATATCTTACAACATATAACATTCCTCACATAACAAAACATAACAACACTTCTCACGTTTCGACGTGCACATGACAATATCGCAATAGGAATTACATTACAACAACATCACATAACATAACGGGAACGGTCCTCTTAGGAACCGACCCAAACATAGTTAATTCACTGGTGAGCCTAGAGAATGGTGTCACCCTCATGGTAAGCTCGTTATACAACAACAACAACACTCATTACCGTCCTAATAGTCGGACGAGTAACTTAAGTTAAGATGGTTCGGGCTTGGAGGCCCAAACACACCACACAAACACATGTTCCCCCTAAACCGATCATAAGTCAGAATAGCTAAGCTTTGGAATAAGCTAATGGGAGATCATAACCCGTGAGGGAAACAACCATAACAGAGAGAAGGGTAAGGCTAAGAAGGATACCCACTCCCAAACAACGCGCGACCGGCCAAACCGGATTCCTCACCACTGTTAGTACATACTTACTTTTAGATATTAGTTAGAACCCCACTATGGAGTCTATCACATCTACACACCATACAGTATTACAACTGGGTTAAACACACAAGGGAGATCCCTACATTCACATACACATATCACACAATTAACACACGCATAGCCGTGGTTAGAACGTCCCATGGTCCGGGTCGTTTAATCCGAATACCGAACTCTCATGTGATCCTAGACTCAGTTAACTAAGGTTAACACTTCCGAGGTTAAATGGTATCGGAGTTGAACACGCCACATAAATGAATTACTGTAAGCTCATTACATGTTTTATCTTACAACGTGGCAAACATACAGAAAAACACATTGGCATACAAGCCGGTGTAATCCGGTAGGACACAGGTTGCAAGAAAACCATACCTGTCACCGGAGTCCACTTATCATCTCCACTTATGTTCCTCGAGCAATTCTCGAACTACTGATAACATTACATGTATTTTTATTAACATCGGGGTAACATGATTGTTTAAAGTCTAAATGCTTATAACTTATCCTCGTTAACTTAGTTAAATAACTTCACATTTTAACTTGTTTTACTTTAACATTTTAATACAACTTTTCCCCCACTATATTGTCATTATAACTCACTTAACATGTCCTCAACAATCTTATAACATCATTACTTAATAATCCCCATCATCCTATAACCTTAAACAAACTTCTCCAAGACTTTAGTACATTCTCAAAAACACATATTGAATTCCTAGAACTTCCAAGATAATACCTAAATCCTTGTATCACTCTAAATCACCTTAATACATGTTTTCTTCCCTAGTAAAACATTTGTTCACCTTTAACACTTCCTAGTTCACCAAAACTTATTTAAAACACTTAGAACTTCTTACACATTTTCCAAATTTTGCCATAGCTTCTCTTGTATATTCTCACATCCAAACACTTAGGTTTTTACCTTATTCCATTCAAGAACACCTAAAATCCACCAAGAACTTTCTCACACACAAAACTTACCAAATTTACACTACATCACTATATAGTGCATAAACTTAAATTTCTTGGCACTTAGGCCCTTAAATAACATGGCTCCTAGGCCCTTAAATTGCATAAACCTTAAACACTGAATTTCCACATAAATAATGCCTTTGACCTGCAATTACATACAACAATGCTCCCATGTCCTTTTAGTCCACCTTGTGGATAGTTTTCTATCTCATTTCCCATTGGCTCTTTAGGTTAATTTTTAAGCAAATATAGCTCAATTTCCTAGTACATAAAACTACATTAAGAGAGGTCATTTACCTCTTTGTTTTCCAAGCTTTCCCACATGTTTTCTCTTGTTCTTTCTTGGTTGAAAATCAGCAAGGAGCTTTTATCACTTGTCAATCTTCTAACCAATACACATATAAGGGTAATGAGCATTAAGTTTAATACTTAAACTCATAATTAAACCCTAGGTTACATAAGTGTCCTTAAAACACTAAAATTGATGTTTACCTTTGGAATTTGAAAGGGAACTTGAATAAGTAGCAATATAGGACTCCTCCTAGTCCTTTGAAGATTGAATTAAGATAAGAATAGATCAAGACAAGGCACCATTAAGGGGTGAATTTTCGGCTATACACAAAAATAAAGGAAACTTGGATTTTCTTTGATTTTCCTTACCTTGAATGAGAGAAGAAGCAAAAGAGCTCTTCAAACAGAACTTTCCCCCTTCAATGGAGTTTCTTCATGGCATCAAACATGAGCTTTTAAATTTGAAAAGAGAGGATGAAAGGCCTTGACTCAACTAAGACAAATATGTGCTTAGTTTTGATTTGGAGCAATATTGAACATTTGGTGAGCAATTGAAGTTGGAGAAGAGATGTGCTGTAGCAAGAACGAGATTGGTTGGGAGAATGGAGGAAGAACACGGTGGGAACAAGAGGAATGAAGAAAGGAGGTGAGAGGTATGCTTTGTTAAGATATTTTGACTTATAAAGGTAAATAGTAACTTTACTTTATTTCTTTTTCTTTTCTTTAGTTGGCTGGCTTGGTATGGTGACTCACACTCTAAAAACCGTGCCCCCTTCATTCTAAAATATATTTATGGTCTTTGTTGACCATTTAACTAATCAAAGTTGACTTAAGTCAAAACTAGCACTATTTGAGCACTATTCACATATTAAGGCACATATTTGTGAAATTTTTGATTTCGCATTGATCTAGACTTCCTAATGTGATACTAAGTAGTACACATGTTTATTAAAGAGTAATGATGGACATTTATCCACTCAAAACTCATTTACAAGACAATTTTTCAGAAATGTGCTTTAAGGCTCCTTAAAGCACATTTTGTGTTTTAGCTTGTTTTCAAGCTTGGTTTTCTTTGGTAATTGATTGAATATGTTCATTAACATATTTATAAGGTATAGGTATGACCATTAGGTCTTATACAAATTTATCCCAAGCTTAGAGCACATTTTGCTCTTATTGACTTTAAGGTATTTTCTTGCGTTTTATTTGGTTTAACTGTCTACCAAGGTTTCCTAAGGACTTAATTAGCCCTATTAAATCATAATTGAATATTATTAAATCTTGGTAGGCTCTTTGGGTCCTAACCAAGTTCACTCCAAGCTTAGAGCATGTTTTTGCTCAAACTGTATCTTAGTGCTTTATTGCATTTTACTATGGTTTAAATTGTTCACTGATGTTTCTAAGGCACTTTTTAGCCTTTACATACCATAGTTTAATATTTAAACAATATATCAGGTTTGGGGTATTTCACAAGAGCATCAATTCCTAGCCTAATCCATGCCAAAAACACCATTTTTGGCATTTTGAACAAGGTAAAACCTAGCCTTCTTCTACCTTGATCATTGGATGTTATATACCTTAGCTTAAAGAGTGTTTTGATACTTCTTATTTTGGAAAATAGGGCCGAGAATAGCTAGGGAAAACCTTAAGATATTAAGGTGAAAGTTCATGTTTTTCATGACTTAAATTATTCCTATGGTTAGTTCAAGTTTGGATCCTAACAATATCCTTATCTTTATGATTAAACATGTTAAGAAATTATGGAGAAAATCCTCTAAGCTGCCATCGCCAAACAAGGCTTTGCCTTGGCTAAATCAAGGTATAAAACACCTTAAGCTCATCTTTGATATGTTAAATGCTTTTAAGCTATTCAATATATTGCCGATATTGGATTAGATAAATGGTCACTTTGACTTTAAAAATGACTAGGAAATATTATAGGAAACCTTGGCTAATTAATTAAGTAACATAAATTTCAAATTAAAACTTTATGTGGAAGATTGGTAAATATTGTAAAATAAAAGGTAAGGCTGAGAGTTTATGGCATTTTTGAAGATATTTAAAGTGTAATTTTATGTTAAAAATTCAAGGTTGTAATAAGGCCATGTCATTAGGCCATTTTATTTAGTTGTTTAATGTTTTATTTACATTTAAATTAATTATTAAAGTTATTATAAACTTTAGGGTAAAAACCATAATTTAACAAAGTTTGGAGGGTTGTAGAATAATATAGCAGAAAAATCGAGGTTTAAATGAGTTTAGATAAAAATTATAAGATTTTATTAAGTTTTGGGGTTAAATTGTAATTATGGGAAAATTTGGGGTAATACTTGTAATTACCAGAAAAGTGTGGTCAATACCATGTCTAGAGGTCAAACATTGACCATGTAAGAGACTTTGACCAAATTTGGTGATTTAGTAAATTAATTACCAACTTATGTTAAGTTATGTATTAATTTGTAAAAAATTACATAACATATGGGGTGGAAGTGTAATTACTGAAAGTTTTGTGTTAAAACAGTTAATATAACCATTTATAACATTTTGGTAAATTTTAATAATTTTTGGAATAATATAAGAGGTTTAAATAAGAAAATTGTATAATATATAGTTTACTATATCATTATAAAGTATATAATATAAACTGGGGTCAAATCGTAAATATTGAAAGTTAGAAGACTGGAAAATAAATTAGAATAGACCTTAGGGTCTGTTCGGTTATTTTAAGTATATATAACCTTAGGTTGTACTTATGATAAGCTAAAAATGTTATATTATATAGTATATATAATATTGTATAAAATGTGTGGTCAAATGGTAATAATATAAAGTTGAATGGGTTGGAAAATAATTTAGAACATACCATAGGGTCTGTTCGGCAATTTGATATATTTAAACTATGGTTTAAACTATAAGGTTTAAAGGTTATAATATATATATATATATATATATATATATATATATATATATATATATATATATATATAACATAATATAAATTATGGGGTGATAATGTAACAAAAAAATGTGGGAAGTTAATAAAACTAGATTATATCAATTGTGCCTTTTCGGGAACTATAATAGTTTTGTATAAAAACTATAGGTTATAAGTTATAATGAGATAAAAATGTCATATTATATGATATAAGGACATAATGGTAACATTATATAATTAATGTGTTAGTTTTGTAAATAAAAGAGGTTTAATGGGTTGTACCGAAAATATAAGAGTTGGAAAATGAATTTTAGACTATGGTCTACAATGTTATAAATGTTATAACAATTATATGGTATTAATGGGATTAATATAAGTAAGGATATTGACATGAAATAATGTGACAAACAATAAATAAATGAGGTTTTTAAACTAAGGTGTATATTAAATAAACGTCAGGAGTTGTAATTATACAATATAAATGTTGCATAATATTAAGATAAGAATCTTAATATAAGTTGTGTAACACCCCTCTCGATAAACACGTAATAATCCCTCACGTAGCATAATTAAAGACGTCTTAACGGAAGAATAAACAACATAAACTCTCACACCGGG
>JAIOTZ010002165.1:0-22672 GCA_023374045.1 Limonium bicolor | reverse complement strand
AAGTGAAATACACCTAGTGAATAAAAGGCTAATCATCAATGCCTCAAAGACATTTAGGCTAGAACTGAATCCGGTTAAGAGTTGAATAACTCCGATGAAAATTCTTGATACAAGGACTAACCGGTAATACGGTTAAGACCCATTGATCAAGGAACATTGTATAATAGACCGCATGGAAACTGAACCACTCCATGACGGATGAATGCCTTCGACCAATGTCCAATGTTGACACATGGTAGATTACGTGGGCGTAATCCCTTTTAAGGGGGGTAGAGCGAAAACCGCGAAATGTATGTTTTACGTGATAGGTGTTTAAACTACAAGGCGCATAGCGCAGAAGAATTTATTTTGATGATTGATACTTATGTTACATAAACATTTGTATTCACTCATCGTGTAATTGTGGTATTTGGGAAATAAGATCAGGAAAGGAGTAGAGAAACTCCAGGGGAATGAGGACCCCGATTGGTAATAGTATGAGGAATGAGTATGTATGGGAGACTTGAAGAGTATAAATCGGCATGGAACCGATGTATGTAATGAGTATAAATCAGTATACAACCGATGTATTTTATGAGTATAAATTGGAGTATAGCAAATTAATGGGATATTATACCCATGAATTCTAAGTATAGTAGTTGGAGAAGATGTAGTAGTAAATGATGAGATGATTAGTAAGTAAGTAAGTGAATCATATAAATTGGAAAATGTATGTGTATGATTATGAGTAGCAAGATTAAAAAGATAGAAAATGAAATGATGTTTGACGAGTTGTCTGTTTGTATTGAGGTGGGAAGTGGAACTTGATTTGCTAGCGATCAAGGGAAGCCAAACACAAATTGGGGTGGAAGGATAATTCAACACCAATGCTGATCACATTGGGGTTGAAGGACTCTGGAAGCTCCCTTAAGTGGCCACAGTAATAACACTAGTAATAGGAATAATCATCATAAATGGAATTTGGGAGATGTATGCAAGTTTTCAAAACGAATTTCCAAAACTAATTTGGTACAATGTTTTCTATAAACTTGAGAATGAGGATCGGTTTCAAACCGCTCCCACGGGCGCTAGTGGATCTTCCATGCCTAGGCACGGGTATCCGGTCGAAACCATAGGAGGAGAAGCTAGTTTTGAGTCGGTGGGAGTGTTGATTAGTTTTGAAACCACTACACCGGTTGTACGGTAACAGTGTGTGTTTTGTATTTTTCCAAAGGCACTGGGGCAACGTAGTCCCGAAGTATGTATGCGTAAGTATGAGTAAGTAAGTATGAGTAAGTGCCTGAGGATCTCTATATGTGCAAATGAATTTGATCAGAACCAAAGGACCGTAGAGCCAGAAAGTGTAAGTGCTCAATTCATAACGGTCGTGAACCAGAAAGCATAAGTGTTCAAACGTGACCGGTACCTGAGGGATCACTCGCCATTGGGGGAGGATTGTACCAAATTGTCTGCGGATGAACCCCCTTGGAGAGAAGTAAAACGGATATTTTTGATTGCTATACATGCAGTGACATGCTGTTTGGATGCATAGTATGCATCATGTCAGACATTTGGAGTTTGACAAATTATATGTAGAGGTCATAACCTTAGCATAAAGTATTTATACAAGTAACAGTTTTAGATTCACCAACTTTGAGGGCAAAGTTCTTTAAGGGGGGTAGATTGAAATACCCCGAACTTAAATATGGTGATTAGAATATTTTAATATGGTATTTAAGGGCCTAATAGTGCCAAAGTAATTTTGGTAAGGAAAATAAATCCAAAAGAAATGAGAAAAACGCTTAGAAAGCGGAAAACGCTAAAACAAGCGTTAAATAACCATAGGAGGTACGAGACCTCGGTTATAGTATCGTAAGGATTCCTAAGGCTTATTCATGCCTAAATAGTATACGGGAATGATTCCCGAAGAAACCGGATCCAAATAAGGTATTAAAACGCTAAAAGAGCTTTAGCGCACGTTTTTCGAGGAAACCCGAAAACATGATTTTAAGTGGTCAAACGAACCCGTAAAAATTATAAATCATTAAATAGCTATTATTAAGCACTAACGGAATCTTAATAACCAATAAAAATAAAGAAACGAGAAAATTCCGGAAAACGGGCCCGGTTAGTGAATAGTATCAAAACCGGGTAAAATAACGAGCATTTTCTGCAAAAGACGAAAAACTCTCCAGCTAGTATAACAGTGGGGACCGATTTTTATTGTTGTAGACAGCCCTCTCTCTCTCACACACACACACAAGTAACAAATAAGTAAATCAAAAAGCAATAAAGTAATAAAGCAAAAAGTAACTTATACTACTTTAACACACTCTCTCTCCCATTCCTAACCTCTCACTCACGTAAATCTCCCCCCCACCAGACTTATCCTTCCTTCTTGCTCTGCTGGGGACGATTTTGAAGAACTCAAAATGGCTCCCATGGCTTCTCCTCTTGTACTCCATGCTCTAGCTCCATTAAAGCCCCAAATCGAAAATAAATTACATATTCTTCTTCCCCTCATCAAGCTCTACATTTCTATCTTTTCGGAATTCCAAATGGAGGAGTTCGACCTCCATGGGTTTTGGGCATTTGAAGAGTAAACCACATATTCTTGAAGCTTGGAGTCTCCTCTTCCACTTAAGGTAAAAAGATTCAAGAGAAAAACTCATTTTCTCCATTTCCATGCCTTGGCCGATTTTGGCTTCTTGTAATGCCTTGTTTCCTTCTTTGTTTGAGCTTGGTTCAACTCTCTAATGGTGGAGGAACTCTCCCTTTCATTCAAGGCTTGAAAACCTCTCTTAAAAGCTCTAAGGTAAAAACCCTAACTAATGGTGATTTAAACTCTTCATTGAATTAGTGAAGTTTTAAGAGATTAGAAGTTTAATTATATTCTCTTTATGTAATTTGGGTGTTGGGATGGAGTTTGGCAACTTCATCCCCCACATGGCCGATTTTTGCAAGAAAAAGAGAAGGAGAAGAATTAGAAAAGGAATGAAGGAAATATAAGCTCAAGGTAAGAGCTCTTCCTTAATGCTAAATTTTAATGCATTAGAATAATGGGAATGGGTAAACCAATTTAAAGAAACCAAAATAATGTATTAGAATTATAGTTGTGAAAGTTTGGGTATTTGTGAACAAGTATGTGGATTGTAGGCCTTAGAGCCAAAGAATTGTGTATGTGTATTGATATTGTGTTTTGAAAAAGTAATGATGTACTAAGATTGCTTTGTATTGCTGGTAGGACCATTATATGGGTGTGGCTAGAATAGGAAGGATTTCGTTGATAATGGGTATGTGTGGATAAGTGAGGATTGTAGGTGAACTATGGCAAAATTTTGGTAGGAATATGTACATTTATGGGTGATTTGGTGAATGGGAGAACCAAGGTGTATGTTGGGCTTAGTAGAGATGTTTAGAAACCATGGAATGGATGATTGTAGTGTGTGAAGTAAGATACAAAATCTGTAGCAAGAGAGGTATCAAAAATGCATTGTAAACTAGGAAGAAATTGTTGTGCAGGATTTTGTAAAATGAGTGTTGGAACTTGGGTGTAGGTAGTGTAATGACTTGGAAATGAATTGGCATGGTAAGGAGAGGTATTTGGAATGCTAAGAATGGCAAGGATTGAGGAAGTATTGGATGCGAGAATTGAATTGTAAAATCTGTAGCATAAGGGTAACAAAAAACTGTTACATGTGTTGAAGAAGAAGTAAGGAAATTGTGTAAGTTGATTTAGGATTGAGAAATGAATTTGATTGATGAACTAAGGTGAATTAGAGGATTTAATTAGTGTTTAATCATGTAGGAAACATGTGGAAATGATTAGTAAAAGATTGGGTGAGAATTGAGGTGAATTTAGAATTCAAGTAGATAATTAAAAGGGGTTCTGCAGCCGACCCACCCAGGCAACCTACCCTAGCCTGGGTCGGTCGGACTAAATTCTGTAACCCGGGTGCTCTCTGCAGCCGACCCACCTAGGCGACCTACCCAGAGTGGGTCGGTCGGCCTTTATAAAAAAAATTTAAATTAAAATCAAATTAAATATATATATATACATACATGCATATATATAAATATATATATATATACTTACACCCATACATACATATATATACATGAACGTATATATATAATTATTTGTGTATCGTATGAACATAGTATTAATAACAATGTTGGAAACATTATCAGTGGAACAAGTGTGAACCGATGAACAAGGGAACACACGGTAAAGCTAACCCCGGTGAAAGGTATGATTTTCTCATGCCCCGTATGCTAACGGAGTTACGTTGATTTGTGTGTTGTATGCCGGCTAATCAAGACTAAAGCATGAAAATGGTTTATTGCCTTTCGTTGTATGTCTTGTGAATGTTGTGTGAGCTAACCATTCTTGATTGATTGTATGGCTTCACTTAGTGCGTAGACCGACTCCTAAGTGAGTCTAGTTGTGTAGTGACTCGCAGTAAGAGTCACGTTGTAAACTAATAGAACCGTAGAAACGTGCTAAATTAACAAACCAATAACCGGTAACACAAATCAAGGAACTCACTAGAATGTGAGAGAGTGTACGGGAGTAGTAACCTCCCGATAACGGTAGGAGAACCGAAAAGAATAATCCACAAACCATAAGTAGTGGAAGAGTATAAGTAACCTCTATTAGAGGAACTAATCTTGGTGCAAGACATGAACCATGAGAGTAGTAAGGAATGATGAGTGATCTCCAAACCCCTTAGCAATTAGTCGACCCATTATGAGAGGACCCGACTGATGTAAGTAATGTCCCGAACTTGAGAGTATTCGATATGTTGGGGAAACCCTTAAATCTGAGGATACTAGTCGATGGTAATTCCCTAAGCTAGTGGAGGTTATCAAGAGAGATACTCCTAGGCTAATCCATGAGATTGTAAGATACTCCAAGAGAGGAGTGTTGGGAATTTGAGTAGTCCGGTAAGAACGAACATTGAGTATTTGAGGAGCTAAGCGTATAGCCCTCGTATTGTAGGCCCGGTGGCGAGTCTTGTGTATGACTCCGCCCGGTGGTCAAAGTAATGAGTATCGAGTATTGCGTATGTATGAGTAAGGTAATGGGTATTGAGTAAGAAGCAAGTACGAGTATGTAATAAGTACCGAGTATTGAGTATGTATGAGTAAGTATTGAGTATCGAGTACATATGAGTAAGTAAGGAGTATTGAGTAGTGAGATGCACAAGTATGGTAACGAGTATAGAGTGAGGATCGTGTACGAGTAAGGTATTGAACATGGAGTGATGAGTATGCAAGAGTAAGGAGTAGGTATGAGTAGAGTAGCGAATATCGAACACAGTACAAAGAGTAATGAATGAATAACAAATACGAATGGTTGACTATCGAACTGTCTTCCTTAGTAAGTATTGAACTTGTATGTGTATATAGGTATTGTTGTTTGTATTGTTGTAGCATGAGTATGTATGTATGCATGTAAAATGAACTCCATGTATATCCGACCAAAGTAGTCGATGTACCGCGGTTAGCACGCGGTATATGCGAAATTCATATTCAGCGTAAGCTGACCCCCTAGGGGGAATGTTTTTAGTGTTCAGGTACTTGAAGCTGACCACCGTTCGAGAGAGTAGGACGGGGACTGCTATGTAAGCATGGGTAGTCGTATGATAGGGATTGCATTTGTAATGTATTGCGAAATTGGAAGTCCAAACTGTATCGGTAATTTAAGGATTGTAGTATACTCGGTATAGTATTGTATTGGAGTTGTATTTGAATTATGGTTTAGTATGCAAGGGGAAGTATTGTATTGTGTAGAGCACTCGGTATGTTCATATTCATCAGACCGATAGTATGTAGTATTGTAACTCGCCTTGTTAGTCACGTGGGTGACTAACAGCATTGTACACCCGCCGTTGAGCATGTAATGTCCGCTGCAGAGGTAAGTATTTGTACAGTAATGACGGTATTAGCGGTAGGGGTGTCGTCCCACATTACAGTGGGCACACTCGTAGTGTCCGTCACACGCCTAGGTGAAGTATTCTGTTGTCAACTCCCTTATATTGTCCTACGACAACATGCATTCCGTGCTTCCCGAACTTAATTGAGGGAAAGTTTATCCACTGTTGTATCTTTATCAACTACCCTTGGGTTTACTGGTTTTGTTTAAAAGAAGGTTAGAAATGAGTATAGGTTTGAAAGAAAATCTGGTTTCGAAAGAAAAGAGTTTGAAATAAATCTGAGTTTGAAGGAAAAAAAAAATTCATGGTTTCACAACGTATTCTTGCCTTAACCAAGTCTAGCCTCCTGCTGACTGGTGTATTTCCAATTACAAAGGTTAGGCTATCAAGCCCTTCCATGGTCATGATGATCTCACTTAACTTCATGGTACTTTACTAAGTACTTCGTATTTGCTAAAATTTTTCCCAAACAGCCCTGTTATAGCAGCACTTGCCATGGCAAGTGCGCCATGCTAACTGGCTATCGGTTCAACACATGCACCGGTTGCGGCATCATTTTTACCCGCACTGTCATCAGTGGCCTTATTGGCCCTCACTTGATCTTACAGTCTTGACAATTGACCCTCTGGGCGACTTCTCACTGTATTCACATGATAATCATTAACTAGGGCGTTTCCCATTCTGGAGACCCCTTTTTTTTAGTATTGTTTCCTCTTCGTAGCCCGTTCCACGCATTTGTCGTGGTTACTGAGACTTGTCTCTTGTTTGGGCACTACGTCGTAGTTCCTTTGTCGGTTGGTATACCGTTGGTGTATTATTTAACAACTGTGGTCCCGTAGACACTCGTCTCAGGTTTCATTAATCCACTTCCTGCCTGTTGCACGGTTGGTGCGTTGCAAGCTAGTTGTGCTCGACTGCTCAGCATGTCGACCCAGGTTGCTGGAAATTCTATTCTCTTATACATAAAATTCTTCATTCTTCGCTATTAATGTGGTTAATGAAGATGTAACAGAAGTTACCCTCCCAACATAATTTCCACACCGTGATGTATAGTGGTTCGGCCAATAATCCGGCCTACGTCCACTTCTAGACAGAGCTATTATTCATTCTTTGGTTTACAACTCTAGAGAGTTTTTGGGATGTGAGCTCCCTTTTCTCACTTGAGTCCCTTACAAATGAGCCCCTCTACCTCTATTTATAGACTTTCTATGGCCATGTTACCCTTAAGCCCCTATACATGTGATAGTATTACATAAATATAGCTATCAGTCCTTTTACGGGTCTCCGGACTGAAATACTGCTTCCGCATTGGACTAACTCTTCCGGACCGTCACTTTAACAATAATCCCTCCGGTAGTTACTCTATCGGTAGCAATCCTTTAGATAGCGGCTCTTCCGATAGCGGGTCCTTCGGTAGTAGGGCTTCCATTGATAGGCCATCCGACAATTGGCCTCCGGTAGACTCTCTTGGTAGATCCTTCCGCATCGGGGCCTTTCGGTAGCGGGTCTTCCGACAATTGGTCTCCGGTAGTAATCCTTCCGCTAGCAGGCCTTTGGTAGACACTTTAACCTTCCGCATGGTATATTTCATACCATTACAGTTAACATTGTTCAGATGGAAACCGTCTCCGGGATTCCCACTCTTCGGGATCTACCGTATGACTGGTTCTCCATTCTCACAGAAGTACTTAATAACAGCCAGATCGGGTATTCCCGAGTATGAGAGGACTTTCATCTCTCTGGCGTTGTTTCCCAAGTTATAAACAGGGATTATGGAGGGCGGGAAGGATATTGTAGGTTTCCAGTACACACTGGTAATACCTAACTAGCGTATCTCTCACGCTATCACTCAACCCTTAACCCAAAGTCTTAAACTCCTAACTCGGTGCTTCCTAAGCTCGGTAATTCAGTCATCAGAGCGATACTTCACTCTGATACCACTTTTTGTAACACCCCATCCAACATTAACACACTTAACAACCAACTGCATCGGAAAACATACTTCATCACATTACTTAACTCGTTGGTGTTACACGCCGTTAACCACCCACGTGGCTAACAAGGCTATTACATATACATTGTATCGGTCTGATGGACTAGATTCCCGAGTGATTGTACATCACTATACCTTTTCATTAACAACAACCAACATACATAAGCCTTCCAACTATACCGAATACTTACAAACTGGTGCCGATAACAACTTCGGTCTTACTACACCTACAATACATACACAAATTTAAAGGGCAACCCATGTACAAATGACTACCCCGTCCTACTCTCGAACGGCTTCCAGCTCCTTGTACCTGAAATAGGAAAAAGAAGAGAAAGGGTGGCCCCCCAGGGGCTCAGCACCTTTGCTGGTATGGTAATCCCGCAGCCCGCATGCTACCCGGCCACGCACAACTAATTGTCGTCTTAGCATGCGGTTGATTATATTTGAATCATGCATGTAAACTATCAACACGTAACACATAACATTCCACCACGATGGGCTCAACAAAACAGCCAACACATCTACACTTAACAAATCACTCCTTGTTTCCTTAACCCTAGAGTGTTTCTCCTCTAATGGAGCTACTTCCTTAATTGATGATACTTACCCATTAATCGGGTTATCCTTAAACGCCTCTTATCATACACTGGGACTCATATCCATGATCCACATACTCCACATTTTACAACATATAATATCACACCGCTATAAGAATTACAGCACAACAATAACACATAACACAACGGGTACGGTTCTCTTAAGGAACCAACCCCAAACATAGTTAATTCACCTGTGAGCCTAGAGAATGATATTACCCTCATGTTAAGCTCGTTATACAACACTCATTACCGTCCTAATAGTCGGACGAGTAACTTAAGTTAAGATGGTTCGGATATAGTGACCTGAACACACCACACAAACACATGTTCCCCCTAAACCGATCATAAGTCAGAATAGCTAAGCTTTGGAGTAAGCTAATGGGAGATCGTAACCCGTGAGGGAAACAACCATAACAGAGAGGAGGGTAAGGCTAAAAAGGATACCCACTCCCAACAACGCGCGACTGGCCTGACCGGATTCCTCACCCCTATTAGTACATATTTACTTGTAGATAATAGTTAGAGCCCCACTATGGAGTCTATCGCATCCATACACCATACAGTATTACAACTGGGTTAAACACACGAGGGAGGTCCTTACATTCACACACAAACATCACACAATTAACTCACGCATAGCCGTGGTCAGAATGTCCCATGGTTCGGGTCGTTAAATCCGAATACCGAGCTCTCATGTGATCCTAGACTCAGTTAGCTAAGGTTTAACACTTTCGAGGTTAAATGGTATCGGAATTGAACATGCCACATAAATGAATTACTATAAACTCATTACATGTTTTATCTTACAACGTGGCAAACATACAGAAAAACACATTGGCATAGAAGCCGGTGTAATCCGGTAGGACACAGGTTGCAAGAAAACCACACCTGTCACCGGAGTCCACTCTATCATGTCCACTTATGTTCCTCGAACAATTCTCGAACAACTGGTAATATTACATTTACTTTTATTAACATCGGGGTAACATGATTGTTTAAAGTCTAATGCTCATAACTTATCCCCGTTAACTAGTTAAATAACTCCACATTTTAAACTTGTTTTACTCTCACATTTTATTACAAATTTTCACCCACTTAATTGTCTTTATAACCCACCTAACATGTCCTTCACAACCTTATAACATCATTACTTATCAGTCCCCATCATTACATATCATTTTCCAACCTTAAACAACATTTTTAGAGTGGTCCGGGACTTGGTCCTTACCTTAAGCCCCGGACTAACACTTAATCTAACTCTCGGGTGGTTTTATGTAGTGGTCCGGGACTTCATACAGAACTTAGGTCCCGGACCAATATAAGCTAGAAATCCTCGGGGGTAAATCAGGGGGTGGTCCGGGACTTCCTACAAGACCTAAGTCCCGGACAAAGGTAGTGTAAGAACTCTCGGCCCCTTTTTATGCATGGTCCGGGTCATCTTCCAAAACCTAGTCCCGGACCGCTGTAACAGATTCCCATATTTGACATTTTCAAGTCTTGTTTCATCTATTCTTTTCATCCATTGATTACCCAAGCTTCCCATATGATCTTAGGTATATTCCAATGCTAAAATAACACCTCAAACTTGTCTAATTCCATATCCAACATGTTACTCAATTTCTTACAAAATCTACCCACACTTGTGATATTTTTCCTTAGGTTTCTAAGTGGTAGTTTTTATGCCTACAACACCAACTAACAAAATGTTACCTTAGTTATACTACCACTACTCCTTGAGCACTATATTCCCCAAGGCAATGCCCATGCATTTTTTTACAACTACAACACTTTAATTCTTTTTCTTCACCTTCATAACACTTCCTAGTTCACCAAAACTCATTTAAAACACTTAAATCTCCTTATACATTACCCAAATTTTGCCATAGGTTCTCCTAGCATTATGTCATACCAAAACACATTGTTTTTCACCATTAAACATTCAAGAACACCTAAATCCATCAAGAACCTTCTCACACACAAACCTTCACCAAATTTACACTACATCACAATATAGTGCATAATCAGATTGCTTGGCACTTAGGCCCTTAAATAACATGGCTCTTAGGCCCTTAAATTGCATAAACCATAAACACTGAATTTCCACATGTATATATTGCCTTTGACCTGCAAATACACCCAACACCTCATATAACTTTTAATAATTCCCTTAAGGACATTTACTAGGTCATTCACCATTGGCTCCTTAAATAGTTTTAATAAGCAACATAAGCTCATTTCTCCTTAGGAATAAATTACATTAGGTCAGCACATTTACCTCTTTTCTTCAAGATTTTTACTTGAACACTCTTGCTCTTCCTTGTTTGGAAATCGGCAAGAGGACTTGGTTACTTGTCAATGTTCTAATCAATATACAAGTAACACCAATGAGCATTCAAGCTTCATGCTTAAACTCATTTACAAACCCTAGGTTATATATATTGTCTTTACACATTAGGATAGTTGTTTTACCTTGGAATAAAAAAAGAGCTTGAATAAGCAACAAGAGAGGACTCCTCCTTGTCCTTTGAAGATTGAAATGGAGTTATGAAAGAACAAGAGAAGACACCATTAATGGTGAATCTCCATGGCACCGAAATGAGGCTTTTGAAGATTTGAAAAGAGAGAAGTGTAGAGCTTGGCCTAACTAAGACAAATATGGTCTTAGAATTTGATTTGGAGCATGGAGTTAGAAGTTACTAGCTATGGAAGTTGGAGATGACATTGTTGCTGTAGCAAAACCAATGGAGAGAGGAGGAAGAAGGGTTGGCTACGGTGGGAACAAGAGAGGAATGAGAGAATGTGAGAAAACTAGCTAGTTTAGGATATTTAAGTTGAAAAAGCAAATAGTAACTTACTTTATCTTGCTTTATTTACTTGTTAACTATCAAAGTGGTGACTCACCTTACAAAAACCGCCCCCCATCATGTACTTAGGGGTAGTTTGGTCTTTGTTGACCAATTAACTTACTTATATTGGCTTATGTCATAAACTAGCATATTTTGGTTACTATTCACAAAACAAGGCACATATTTGTGAAATTTTTGATTTCCCATTGATTTAGACTTCCTAATGTGATACTAAGTAGTACACATGTTAATTAAAGAGTAATTTTTGATTTCTCTGAGTCCCTTATACTTATTACTTAGCTGAGTTCCTTCTCCTTGATCGTCTGAGGGGTCCGACTGTTCTGCTTTGAACTTACTGATGGTCTGTAGAATGGAGTTGACTACTTCCCGTGTTTCGCGCACTACATGTATACATACGTGGGGCACCCTGTTGATACGTTACCACCTACCCAACTATCTGTCAGGCCCGCAAGCTCCTTCGGAGTACGGTCGTCCCACATCCCATATTTGGGTACACTCGTAGTGCTCGTCACACGCCTAGGTGAAGTATTCTATTTCCAACTCCTCTTGTATCATTCTGTGATACCCACCGCAATTCTGTTGGTTTGGTTTTAAAAATTCAAGGTTTAAAAGAAGGGTTGTGGTTTTGAAAGAAAAGTTGGGTTTTGAAATAACAGTTTGGTGCTAAAAGAAGTTCTTCATGGCGTAGCCATGTCTGAGGTCTTGACCAAGCCCAGCTTCTTGCTGACTGGTATGTTCTAAATACAGTGGTCGGGCCGTTAGGCCTTTCCAGGGTTCCATTCTTCCAGTTTTTAGGATGTGTGATCCTGTAGTTGCTTCATTGCAGTCATGATACTTTACCATATACTTGTGGTGTGTTAGGGTTCCTCTCCTGTTCTTACTGCACTTGTCGTGGCAAGTGCGTGGTACTGGTGGTTTTTGGGTAATCCTATACCGGGTACGGTATGATTTCCACTCGTATTTGGTAGTCTTGTCGACTCTTTCCTTGATCTATGTTTGGGATACTCAATCCTTTAGGTAGTTTCTCAGCGATCTGGACGTGGCTGTCGTAGATCTGGGTACTTCTCCAATCCTTGGAGATCCTTACTTATTTGGTTTTGTGTTTTTCTTTGTTGCTCGTCCCCACACATTTACCGTGGTTATTGAGCCTTAGCTTGTTTAGGCATTATGTCCATATTCCTGTCAGTTTATATCCCGTGAATGTTCTCGTAGCTGTGTGAGCTATGTCGGCCAGGTATTGTAACCTCTTGGCGTTGTAGTTTTGGAGTTGACCATTCATGACTATGTCCTTAGTCAGCTAGCATACCGTTGGTGGTATTATTTAGATATTACTGCCCCGTAGACTTGTGTCTCGGGTTTTGTTATTGTCCCTCCTTCCGCTCTGTTGCACGCTTAGTGCTCCTTTTCCTGCTGCTGGTTGACTAGCCAGGTTTCGCGACTGCTGAGCATGTCGCCCCATGCTGTTGTAAGTTGTAGCCACCTTATGGTTGGAGTGCTCATTCAACCGCTTTTAAGTGCTGGTATTGTTGTTCAACCGGGAACCATCTCCGAGACTTCCATTTCCTGAAATGTACTACATGTCAGGTTCTTGTTTACCGTATGGTGACTTCACAATTGCCAGATCGGGTTTTCCGAGTATGAGAGGACCTTCCTTCTCTCTGGCGTTCTTTCCCAAGTTATACAATGGGTTTGTGGAGGGCGGGTCTGATATTGTAGGTATCCGGTACACACCGAGAGTTCCTATCTAGCGTATCTTTAACGCTATCACTCAGCCCTTAGCCCTAAGCTTCTAATTCCTAACTCGGTATTTCTAGTCATCAGAGCGATACTTCGCTCTGATACCACTTTTTGTAACACCCCTACCGCTATTACTGTCATTGCCGTCCAAACTCCTCATACTTCCATACTTACGCAGCGGATACATACTTACACAACGGTGGGTGATACAATGCCGTTAGCCACCCACGTGACTAACAAGGCCTACTACTACATACAACATTGGTCTGATGGACCGGAATATCCGAGTACTACACAATTACAATACATACTTCAATTACCTACAAGTGCTATAATACTCCACTCAATACAATGCTCCATAATACAATACAACATATTACACCGAGTTTACTAAGATCCAAATCCAAATACAATAATTCTCTCCAATTCATACATACTCATTAAGAGTCTAACATCTACCCATTCCTCACAACTACATACTTGCAATTACATAATGGTGTACCCCTTGGTACACTTATACTTCTAGGCTACAAGCATTATGCCAATCTTTACTATCTACATTTCATTCCTAGTGATCTAGGCAAATCCGCCGGTCTTTTAGCATGACCATAGCCGCTTCGGTACCTGTACAATAAAAACATTGCCCCAAGGGGCTCAGCTTACGCTGCATATGACTTCCGCATACCCCGTGTACTAGCGAGGGTACGCCGACTACTTAGGTCGAATACATGCGATTCATTTTATTCATACATACATACATACATACATACATACATGATTTCATACATAATACTACAATACTACTCAAGGAATACATACATACACTTCAATTCATACAAGGAAGACAATACAAGCCAACCGATACATACTTACCTTCACCGGAATACGCATACACAATACATACACAATACTTGTTAGCTCCTTTTTATCCACCCGGGTTAATCGGGTAGAGATTACTCTTTTACTCGGGGTCAATGACTTACACCAGCCAAGACCATTACTCATACATACTTTACTTACTTACTTATTTACTCAAGTCAAGTCGTAGGGACCTCCGGGCAGGGACTACACCGTCCCACCACCGGGCTTTATTGTGTCTCACTAATCTAGGATGCTACCCATTTAAGGGGTTTGGGCCGTGGAAAAGATTAAAAGCCAGGAATAAGATCCAACCTCTTGTGTCTCCTCATCCTCATGCGTGGCCGAAGCTATATCGGACTTCTACTCATTCCAATTTACTCAATACTTACGTTAGAAGTTAGGTAGTTAGGAATTAGTAGAAGTCAACACATCTAACCATACAATAATCCACTACACAATTACACGTCCATACCAAGAAACAATACATTACACAAGTACACTACAAGGTACATATACACATCCATTCTCATTCATTCATTTCATGAATTATACAAACTACATGTTTAAGACAATATAGCAAGAACAAATATAAACAAGCACAATTAAGTGCAATAAAGTCCGATTCATGCATTTATCTTATTTTGGTGATCAAATAAGCACATAAATCGGGGTAACCAGGTTAGGATACAGAGCATGAAGAAATCATACCTTTCACCGTTGACTTTGGACACACCGACTCCCTTCGGTGTTCAACTATTTGAATCCTATGACATACATATAGTTGGGTGGCTAATTATCCATAATCAACCTTACTTATTATTTTTCTAAACTTTCCCAATTTATACTTACTAACTCTTTGTTACCCAAATACTTTTACTTATGTCACTTACTTAAAATTACTCCCTAGGCTTGTTCATGGCCTTAATGACCTTTAAATATCATTAATCATGTCTTAATTATCTTATACCATCATTACCCTTCATTACCCTACCTTAGATTAGCTTTAAAACACTTTCTGTGAAGAATTTGGTGTGGTCCGGGTTACTGTCCGGATTTACAAACCCGGACCAACACTTTGGAAAAGTCTCGGGTAACATTTAAGGGTGGTCCGGGTTTAGGTTCTAGTTTACAAACCCGGACCATTCATTTGCAATTCTCTCAGGTGTGATTTAGAGGTGGTCCGGGTTTAGGTCTTAGTTTACAAACCTGGACCACCACTTCTGTATTACGTTCTGTATTGTTTTTTGACTGGTCCGAGTTTTTGTACTTGTTTACAGACCCGGACCACTTGCAGGATGTGTGTTTTTGATTATGTTTCAACTCCAAATTTCTACCAACTTCTTCCCCAATATTCCTACAAATCATCTAGGGTGTTTTGACCCTAATTAAGCAATCAAAACTAACCTAATCCATCACTATACAAATCTGTTACATAACATACCTCACTGTCAATTTTTCCTCCACTGTTACAATTTTTCCTTCTTCAACAAATGCTACAGATTTTTCCTTTCTTCTTCCCACTAGCTAGATGATTCCCAATCTAGCATAACTTGGTTAAACACTTCCCATTACACCATTCCAATTCATTTCCAACAAATACACTATTTATACCCAAGTCCAACACTCATTTAATCAACTCTTGCACACTAGTTCTTCCTAGATTTTGCAAGGCATTACTACACTTCTTGGTACAGATTTTACACTCCTTTATTCTCATACTACACTACCACTCCATGGTTACTAAACATCCTTACTCAATCCAATACACACCTTGGTTTCCCCATTCACCAAGTCACCCATAAATGCACATTTCCTATTAAAATTTTTCCATAGTTCACCTACAATTCTTACTTGTCCACACATATCCATTCTCACCAATATCATTCCTAATCTAGCCTCACCCATACGAGGGTCCTACCAGCAATCAAGGCAATACCAAATCATCCATACTTCCTCAAACTACAATATCAATACACATACACATTACATTTGGCTCCAAGGCCTACAACTCAAATACTTGCTCATAAATACTCAAACTTCCATATCCACAATACCAATACAATACTTTGGGTTCTTTACTTTAGTTTACCCATTCCCATTACTCTAATGCATTAAAAATTAGCATTAAGAAGGAGCTCTTACCTTAAGCTCTTAGCTATTCTTTTCTTTTACAATTCTCCTCCTTCTCTCTTTCTTGCACAAATCGGTCACATGGGGAATGGAGTTGCCAAACTCCATTCCCATCACCCCATGAACACAAAACAAGTGTAATTAAAATACTAACCCTTAGATTTAGGCTAATTCATCGAAGTGCTTAAAACACAAATTCTAGGGTTTACCTTTGGAGTCTTTTAAGAGGGG
The DNA here is from genome assembly GCA_023374045.1 of Limonium bicolor. Classification (NCBI taxonomy): domain Eukaryota; kingdom Viridiplantae; phylum Streptophyta; class Magnoliopsida; order Caryophyllales; family Plumbaginaceae; genus Limonium; species Limonium bicolor. The sequence goes on along the minus strand of JAIOTZ010002165.1, from coordinate 6,333 downwards.
CTTTAGCCCTTGGTTCAAGAAGGTGATTCCACCACCATTGCAAGGTTGAAATTATGCTCAAAAGAGAGAGAGAGAAAATAGGGCATTACAAAGGGGTAAAAATCGGCTACAAAGGAAGATAGAGAAAACTTGAGTCTTTCATATAGATTTTTACCTTAATGGAGAGAGGAGACTCCAAGCTTTACTTTGGTACCATTTACTCTTCAAATGGGTAAACCCATGGAGATGAACTTTCTCATTTTGAGATTTTGAAAAGAGAGAATGGTAGAGAATGATGAGGGGAGTAAGAATATGCACTTATTTTTGCATTTGGAGTTCAAATGAAGATGGAGCATGAAGAAGAAGAGGAGAAGCCATTGTTGTTCTCCTTGGAGCTTCAAAAATCGACAGCACAGGGGGGAGAAGGAGAGAGGATCGGCTGGGAGGAAAGAAATGGGAGAGGGAAGAGAGAAATGAGAGGTGAGAGAAAAGGTGGGTACCTTTTTACTTTATTCACCTTTTTGCTTTTTGGCTTTTCTTTAATTAGCTAGTTACATGTGTGTGTGAGGGAGTTATTTAGCTATTAAAAACCGGCCCCCTACAGTATTACTAGTTGGAGCGTTTTTCGTCTTTTACAGAAAACGCTTGTTATTTTGCCCGGTTTTTACACTATTCACTAACTGGGCCAGTTTTCCGGAATTTTCTTGTTTCTTTAATTTTATTGGTTATTAAGCTTCCGTTAATGCTTAACTATAGTTATTTAATGAACTATAATTTTTACGGGTTCGCTTGACCACTTAAAGTCACGTTTTCGGGTTTTCTCGAAAAACGTGCGCTAAAGCTCTATTAGCGTTTTAATACACTATTTGGATCCGTTTTCTTCGGGAGTTTTTCCCATATATTATTTAGGCCTTATTAAGCCTTAAGAATTGACACAATACTCTAACCGAGGTCTCATACCTCCTATGGTTATTTAACGCTTATTTAACGTTTTCCGCTTTTTAAGCGTTTCTTCATTTCTTTTAGATTTATTTTTCCTTACCAATATTACTTAGGCGTTATTAGGCCCTTAAATACATATTAGAATTATTTTAATTGCTATATTTAAGTTCGGGGTATTTCATATATACTTTGGTATATGCACTTTAAAGCAAAAATATTATAAGTCACTATGTGACACATAAAAATATGGTTACATATACATACGCGCACAACTTGTGTTATGCCATTGGTTAATGAAAAGAATTTTAAACCCCTCCCAAAAAAATCCCAGCCGGCCACCTGTAGATAAGAGAAAACATGTGACAAGGTTAGACAATAAGTAAATAAACAAATGCACAAGTACAAGTCAGGTACATCAACACGTCTACTTTCTCTTCTAGCCATACCTCCCCATACTGTCACAACCTGCTCACCGCCTCAGCCTCATCTCTTTTCCATTGCATACGTACTCCCTCCCCTACTACCGACTACAGCTACAAACAGAGACAAGAGAAGCCTCTTGCACTCTCTCGGTTTCTACAGCAGCAACAAGGAGACTGCCACCCTCTTCTTCTCTTTCCCTCTCCTCTTATCTCAAGCCAATATCTTCTTTTTTTCCTCCATTCTTTCGATAACCGTACATCCGCTCCCTTCCTTCTACTGAGAGCCTGCTTTCTTCTTCCTTCCCACGCCAACACCCTCCATGCTCAACCGAGGCAGCAGTCCAACAACAAGAAAGAAGGAAAAGAAAAACGGTAACACTTCCTTCCTTCCCTTTTGTGTGCTCACGATTCTGTTCAGCACTCTTCTTCCTAGCAAACTGCTCTAGTCTCATTACTCCATCCCATATTCCCTTCTACTCTGTTGTAGTAAATATAGCAAACTGTCTTCCTCGCTCAGACTTGGACGACAACAGCAGTAGGGAAGGCACAAAAATGGTAATATACTGCTACTCCCTTCATCCTCTTGCTTGCGGTTTGTTGAACATGGGAACAAACGCTGAACCCCACCGTCCCTCCATGCTTTCAAGACTTAAAAAAAATCTCCCACCAGAGGCTCAAAAAGTCAGCTGGAAGTGCATCAGCTGTAGGGGGATCTTCCTGCTTTGCAATGGTAAGGAAAATGTACACCAAAACACCACCTTCCCTTGTCTTGACAATGTTAGAAAATATTAACTTATTAAAACTTCCTTCCCTGATCCTGATGCTCACGTTCAACGTCTAATCCCAGCCTCTCATGGAGCTAAACCGACACCTAAAGCCACACCAGGAAATGAGGTACAAGAAACAAAAACAAAGTAAGAAAACTGATCTTTGACATGGAAATACAAGCTGTCGTTTTATACATGTTTAAAAAAAATTCTGAACCTTGCTACCTGTTTGTAGTAGTCCTAGAAGTACTTTGAACCCAGTAAAACATCAAAAACTCTCAACCATCAAGAGGGACCGTGAGCCTAGAAGGGATTATAGAGAGGAAGCCAAGTTGTAGTAGGTAACATCTAACGAACCTAAGCTCTTGAAACCTGTAAGCATTTTGAGTTATGTGCAAAAAAAAAATTTAACCGTAGTGTTGTATGCATAACTAGGCAGAGGAGGAAGATTGTAGTTGTGGGAGGGTGCTGTGAAGCTGGGAAAGATAGAAATTGAAGTAAGTAGAGAAGAAGAAGGAATGAAGAAGAAGTATACAGGTTTTTGTTTTCAGATTCCTGCAGTTGTTTTAGTATAACAGTGATACAGGTGGTTTAAGAGAGTGGTAATGATTAGATGATAAACTTAAAACCTGGCTAACACACTAGACTAAGGGTAATAAGCTAATAAATATTAAGACAGAATCTGGTTGTGAGCTGTGTGTGTGAAGCAGTAAAATTGATGCATTGGGTTGGGATTAGGTGTTTCCTAGTGTCCAACTGGTATGGGGTTGCCTTAGTATAATGGCTAGCACATGATAATGCATTGAGTGACCAATGTACCAGCTACCCAAGAGTAAACCACAAGTTAAATTAGCTCAGAAAGATCCTGTATAAACCAGCGAGAGTAACTAGTGCAGAAACTGAAATTTCAGTTTCTGTAACCTTCTTGATAAGCCTCAGACTTATCATATTATAATAGCTACAATTATCAGAATAATAGTCGAAATGTAGATTTAATAACCATTATTTGCGTTATTTTATATATAAATTGAATTATGAAAGTTCAGACTTATTTTGGTATGTTTTATATGTTTTGCTGCAAGGAAGTAAGTCCCTGAATCAAAGTTCAAGACAATGCCGGATGGAGCGCCGGACTACGACTCACGGCAATCAGAGAAATTAAGTGCCGGGTATCATGCCGGGTATTTCTTATCCGACATATACCTGTTTTCCGACTAATAACGGTTGCACTAACCGTTAAAGCATTTTAATGCCGGAGATAGTGCCGGGTATTCCTATCCGGCATATCCAGGAAGTATGTCTCCTCGTCAACAGACAACAGTTATTCTCCACGTGAAAATTATATCTGCCGGGCATGGTGCCGGGTGTATTCAATCCGGCACAGGCAACGTTTCGCCAGAGCAGTTATGACCATTAAACAGTTACCCGCGTTTTACACGTGGTGCCGGATCGACGCGACCCGGCATGGCATCCGGCACATGGGAAAATGTTATCTATAAAAAGAGGCGAGAGTCTTCATTATGGGATATTCCACATTCAACAAAAACACACCATTCATACTGAAGTTCGGCCATCCACTCCATTTGTGGTGTCATCTTCTACCAAGGAGTTATACTTGATCCACCATCTTCGAGAAGACAAATCATCGGGTTAAGGCTATGATTCTTCCTTTCCTTTTGTAATTCTCTTCTGGTTGTATGGAGTATTGGGTAGAACTCTTTGTATCTTAGTTAGTGATGTAATCCTCATGTAAAACTATGATCATTCAATATATTTTATACAAGTTTTTCTAAGAATTTGGTCTTCATTTAGGATAGAATAAGAAAGCTACTTGTTCTTCCCCTTCTAAGTTCTGCTTTAGGTTCAAAAGACAAGAGTGGAATTGGTTAAAGATTCTTAGTAATCTCCCACCGTTGTTAAATGCATAAGTGTAGATGACAACATCGAAAGAATTGAATTTCCTTATCTATTTTCATTATCTCAGTCGAATACCGACGAGGGATTGTTGGTTTCGGAATTGGGTAATGAGTCTTTGTTTTCGGAATTCGAAACTGGGATTAAAAGTCGCATTTTTGGTCTTGCCGGATCTCGTGCCGGTTGGATAAGTCCGGCATATTCAATGTTTTTGCATATGCCGGGTAATATGAATCCGGCAACGAGTCCGGCGTGTTCAAATGTTCGGGATAATTCAGAAACTTGGTATGCATTAATTGATCATGGTCGCATAATAGGATGGTTATATTCCTGACTAGGATAATTCCATTGTAAATATCATTTAGGTTGGTTAGTTTTTATTAGAATTAGAAATTTATCTCATTTCCCCCCTCTTTATTTAGTAATTACCAAGGCTAGGACTAATTTTCTATACAAGTCCCTAGGGTTCGACTTGCTTGGTCTTAATTTGCTTTCCATGCTACTTTTGACCGGGTTCTTGTTTGCTACCCGTATAGATTGAGTAGGTTCTTTACATTTTATTTTCATGCCCCGTGTCTTAGTTTAATCTTTTATACATAAGTGTTCAATAAATACCTACCAAAATCTCTATTAGCAAAATGGCGCCGTTGTCGGGGACTTGGAATTAGTCCAAGTCCTTAACCTGGTAATTGCCATATTTTTTTCTTTCATTCTTTGATTTTTTCTGTTGTTTTTTTTCAATTGTTAGGAATGTGCCGGACGTAACGCCGGATGTGTAGTACCCGGCAGAACCAGAGGAAGTCTGATGCCGGATAGTATATGTCCGGCCTTGCAGCCGGCATGTCTTACGAATTTGTAAACTCGTCCCCACGAGTACTTTTAAAAATTGTTAATATTATTTTTCGCTAATTGTAACATGTCGTGTAGGATGCCGGATAACTGTAATCCGGCACAATCGGAGGAAGTCCTATGCCGGATGCAGGTGGTCCGGCATGCTATCCGGCGTTCAATTTAGCCTTTTTTTTCTTCTCTTTATTTCTATATGATTCCTTCCTCTTATAATGTTCTCACCCTTTGTCCAACCCTGTACTCAGGATGTCTAACAAAATTTGGGTGGCAAAGTTTCAAAGTGAGGAATCTGATCTCTTCCATTTTCTGCATATTTATGTGGTTAATGAACTCTACCCCCGCACAGGGGTAGAAATCTTTATCAAGAGGAAGAAGTTGAGGCCCGCCCTTGCCTATCACCGCCTTAGGACTACTGCCCGCATGAGTGTGATGCCCGTGGATGAACTTAGGCGAAGATACCCTCATATGGGTATCTTCACCAATAGGATTCACCAAAGGCCCCCCTCATATGCGATATTCACTAGTAGAATTAGGCGTACTAGGTTTAGGGTTATCTACTAGTCTTATACTTTAGTATCTTTTATATATTATGTACTCTCTAGTATATTTTATATGTTTTAGCATGTGTACTATGTAATGAACAATATTATCTATATTATAATAATAATACTATTTACATGTTTTATCATCTAAATCACATTTCTCCTTATTTTCTTTTAGGTACATTCATTTTCTAACGTGAATGCCACTTACAAGATCACATAGTCTCCCTGGATCCCTCCTTGATTACAATCCAGAAATAGAAAAGACATTCCATCACCTACGAAAGCACAGCAGAAATCACCATACCATGGCTGATATACCGGCACCGTCAGGAACATTAACCGGCCTTCCAACCAAGGTCAACAACCTGCCATAAACCTTCCCGCTCTTTCCCAAGCAGATTATGAGGAAAGAAATTAAAGCCTTACATCAAATCCGTTGTGTGAAAGAGTTAGGAATGTTCGATGGAACTAATCCTGATGAAGCCTTACTCCACATTACAAAGTTCCTCCAGCACGTAAATAGCCTTACTTCCAAAGATACGGTTCTCGAATATGCTAGACTCTCCCTATTTCCTCATAGCCTCACAGGGAAGGCAAGTAAGTGGTACCATAGCATATCCCCACAAACTATTCACACATGGGATGACATGGCCACTAAATTCCATGACAAATTCTTACCCCCAAGCCGAACCTTAGAGATGATTGCTGAAATTTATAACTTCAGGCAACCAGGCTCAGAGAACATCGGCGAAACGTGGGATAGATTCAAAGGTTTGCTTCTGACATGCCCCCACCATGGTCTCACCAAGGAGCAACTCTCCCAATTATTCTATAAAGGATTGGTGAACCAATGTAAGACCATGGTACTTCATCCCTTGGTGCTGATATCCTGAAGAAACCCGGAGAGCAGTTCTT
>JAIOTZ010002164.1:0-22713 GCA_023374045.1 Limonium bicolor | reverse complement strand
TTGGAGAAATATAAGTTGTATCTTATCATCTTTAGTTATTTGTCTGCCCGGAGCAGCTCCTTTTGAGCTGTATTTTTTTATTTGCTTGCGCTATTTCTCTTCTCCTGTCTGCCCACCTTTTAAAATGATGCATGTGTAGTTATCCTATGCAAGTTACGCCGCCAGGTGGTGTTTTGCTTTGGACTTTTGCTCCCGGCGGGCCCCTTGGCTGTATCATCCTGCAGTTTGTTGGTCAATTTTGTTTTTAGTTAAAGTCATGTCAGTTTTTAAGTAATTGGCCGTATGTTTCTTTTTCAAGGCGTGATAGCCTGCGGCTCGTTGGCCGGTGTTTTCTTTTCAAGGCATGATAGCCTGCGGCTCGTTGGCCGGTGTTTCTTTTTCTTTCAAGGCATGATAGCCTGCGGCTCGTTGGCCGGTGTTTCTTTTTCTTTCAAGGCATGATAGCCTGCGGCTCGTTGGCCGGTGCTTTCTTTTTCTTTCAAGGCATGATAGCCTGCGGCTCGTTGGCCGGTGCTTTCTTTTTCTTTCAAGGCATGATAGCCTGCGGCTCGTTGGCCGGTGCTTTCTTTTTCTTTCAAGGCATGATAGCCTGCGGCTCGTTGGCCGGTGCTTTCTTTTTCTTTCAAGGCATGATAGCCTGCGGCTCGTTGGCCGGTGCTTTCTTTTTCTTTCAAGGCATGATAGCCTGCGGCTCGTTGGCCGGTGCTTTCTTTTTCTTTCAAGGCATGATAGCCTGCGGCTCGTTGGCCGGTGCTTTCTTTTTCTTTCAAGGCATGATAGCCTGCGGCTCGTTGGCCGGTGTCTTTTTCTTTTTCTTTCAAGGCATGATAGCCTGCGGCTCGTTGGCCGGTGCTTTCTTTTTCTTTCAAGGCATGATAGCCTGCGGCTCGTTGGCCGGTGCTTTCTTTCTTTCAAGGCATGATAGCCTGCGGCTCGTTGGCCGGTGCTTTCTTTTTCTTTCAAGTTTCACAAAATAATACTTTTATTGAATAGTTTTAAGTTTTACACATAAAATTTTCTCAACATTCTCCATGCCAAGAATGCGGCAACTCATATCCTTCAATATTTTTCAGCGGTACGAAGCCCGTCCTGTCTTCTGGTGTATGATGTATGGTCCTTCCCATTGAGGTTCCAGCTTCTTGGGCTGTTTAACTTCTCGGAGAACTAACTCTCCTGGGGCGAAACTTCGCTCCTTTATCCTTTGGTTAAAATATCGCTCTACCTTGGATTTATCTTTCGCCATTCTTACTGCGGCGGCCATCCTAGTTTCTTCGAGAAGGTCAAGGTGGTCTTGTATCCCAGACTGTTGACTTCTCCATCATATGATTCCCACCTTATGGATGGCACCACAATTTCCGCCGGAATGACAGCCTCCAATCCATAAGTCAGCCTGTAAGGCGTCTCTCCTGTCGGCCCCCTTTCCGTTGTTCTGTATGACCAAAGGACCTGGGGTAGCAATTCTGCCCACTTTCCTTTTTTCTCGTCGAGTTTCTTTTTTACTGCTTTTACTATTTGCCCATTCACATTCTCGACCTGCCCATTTGCCTGAGGGTGAGCCACTGATGCAAATCTTAAGTCGATCTTCCATTCTTCACAGAATTCCCGGAAGCTTTCGCAATTGAATTGTGCTCCATTATCAGTTATTATTGCCTTTGGTATGCCAAACCTGCACACCACATACTTCCAGATGAACTCTTGTGATTTCCTGGCCGTGATGGAGATAGTGGGCATTGCCTCGACCCACTTTGTGAAGTAATCAATGGCAACGTACATGAATTTGAATCTCCCTGGCGAGGCCTCCGGAAATGGCCCCACAATGTCCAACCCCCACATAGCAAAGGGGATTGGGCAGAGAATGGATTTTTGTTCTGCCGGGGAATATGTATTTTGTTCCCATGCTCCTGACACTTGCGGCATTTTTGTATATGCTCTTTGCAATGCTCCATCATTTTCGGCCAAAAGTATCCAAGCCTTAAGATTTTGTGGGTTGTGGTTCTTTCTCCCTGGTGATTCCCACAGATCCCCTCATGCACTTCTTTTATTAGTTCTGCTCCTTCGGCCGTGGTGACACATTTTAATGCTGGCCTCGCAAAAGATCGCTTATAGAGCTGGTTATTTTCAATAAAAAATGATGCAGCCCGCCTCTTTACTGTCCTGGCCTCTTTTTCCTCTTCCGGCAATTTCCCTGCCGGATGTAATCTATGATCGGGGTCATCCAAGACTCTACTTTATCATTTGGTTCTAGGGTAAACACTTGAGCCCCGTCTACGCTTGATGTAGCCTTGACTTCCAACCATACCTCATTGGGTACTTTTTCGGCCATACTTGCCAACTTTGCCAAGGCATCGGCTTCAACATTTTCCTCACGAGGGAGATGCTTCAACTCACATCTTTGGAAGTTCGCTTTTAGTTCCTGGACTTTGAGCAAGTACTTCCATAGCTTTTCCTCTTTGACCTCATAGATGTTGTCGCTTTGTCTCGTTACCAACATGGAATCTGAGTATACTTCCAATTCTGCGAAATTTTTTTTTAAAAACAAATTCTATGAGGTTTACTTTCAATATGATTGTATAGAAAGGAAGAAAAAATAGAGAAAGTATCTTCCTATGGAACCTGTTGCCCCTAGGGCGGTAGCCACCTCCAAGCCCCAAATGAGGGCTTCGTATTCAGCTTCATTGTTGGTGACATCGAAATCTAGCCGGAAGGCATAATTTAGATTTTGTCCATCCGGCGCTTGCACTACTATTCCGGCTCCTGCTCCACTTTTGCATCGGGCTCCGTCAACCAGGATGGTGTATGAGTTTTGGAGCTGTTTCTCTTCTTTTGCAAAGTTTGTCTCCGTTATGAAGTCCGCCAAGGCCTGTGCCTTAATCGCTGTTCTGGGTAAGAAGTGGATTTCATATTGTGTTAGTTCCACTGTCCAGCTCACCATCCTGCCGGAAGCGTTTGGATTGTTAGCTATTTGTTTGAGTGGCCAGTTGGTTCTGACAAAGATTCGATGCGACTGGAAGTAGGGCCGTAATTTCCTTGATGCCACCACTAATGCAAACAAGATTTTCTCTATATTTGTATATCGTCCCTCTGTTGGGCTCAAAATTTTGCCAGTGTAATAGACTGGTATTTCCCTTTTTTCTTCCATAATCAGGACAGCTGCGACTGCCCAGTCTGTCGCGGATAAGTAGAGGTAGAGATCCTGGCCTGGAGCGGGTACACCCAACTTAGGCAAGTCCCGAAGAATTTCTTTGATCTTTTCGAATGCATCTATGCACTCTTGTCCCCATTGGAACTTGCTGTTTTTCCTCAGGATATTGAAGAACGGGATTGATTTTTCCTGCAGCTTGGAGCAAAATCTGCTTAACGCTGTGAGTCTCCCATTCAAGGCTTGGACATCTTTGATATTTCTTGGAGGGGAGAGGTTGAGGATGGCCTGACTTTTTTCCGGATCAACTTCAATACCCCGCTGTCCAACAATAAACCCAAGAAACTTTCCCTTGGTTACACCAAACACACACTTTTCTGGATTCAGCTTGATTTGGTATCTGTCTAGAGTGTTGAATGTTTCTTCCAAATCCTTCATGTGTTGTTCTTTTGACGGACTTTTAACAACTATATCATCGACGTAAGCTTCCACATTTCGAGCAATTTGCTGGCAAAACACTTTGTCTATCATTCGCTGAAAGTAGCCCCTGCATTTTTAGGCCGAAAGGCATTACCTTGTAACAAATGTTCCGGCTGAAGTAATGAAGGAAGTTTTTTCCGAATCTTCTTCTTTCATTTTTATTTGGTTATAGCCGGAGAAAGCATCCAGAAAACTTAACACAGAACTCTGGGCAGTCGAGACCACCAATCTATCTATTGATGGCAGAGGATAAAAATCCTTAGGACATGCTTATTTAAATCTGTGAAGTCTACACACATTCTCCATTTCCATTTGCTTTTTTCACCATGACAACATTAGCCAACCATCGTGGATAAGCTACCTCCCTGATGAATCCGGCTTCAAGGAGTTTTTGGACCTCGGTTCGTGCGGCTGTATCTCTTTCTTCTCCTATTACCCTTTTCCTTTGCCTGACCGCCGGATGCTTAGGGTCCACTCTGAGCTCATGCCGGATAACGCTTGGGTCTATACCAGGCATCTCGTCCGTGCTCCAAGCGAATGTTGCCCTTCTTTTTTCCAGGAACCTCATTAAGTGAGTTTGCTCTCCACTGTCAAACGCAGTTCCTATTTTAAAGAATTTAGAAGGGTCAGATTTTAAATGTACCTCTCTGGGGGGATCTTGGGCTTTTCGACATTCTTCCTCTTCCTGATCTGGCCCTGAGGAGGAAGGTAGCCTCCCCTCGAACTCCTTGTCTGATCCCACAGTTTTGACCACTTCCTCACTAGGAAGGCTGTCCATGATACGGACTTCACACATTCGGGCCATTTTTTGGCTTCCTCTTATCGTGACTACTTTCCCACCTGAAGTTAAGTATTTCATTTTTAAATGATGAGTGCTGTGGATGGCTTTGAAAGCATTGATTCCTGGCCTCCCGAGGTACATGTTATATCCAGAAAGACCTGGCACAATAAAAGCTGTGAGCCTCTCTGTTCTTCTCTCATCTCCTTGGCCCAGGGTCATTGTGAAGTCTATACTGCCGGAAGACGTGGTAGAGACACCTCCCACAAATCCTCCTAGGACCGCCGAATAAGGCTTGATCTGGTCCTCAGGTACCTCCAGCTTCTTAACTGCTTCGACTGATATGACATTTGCTCCGGCCCCACTATCGATTAGGATTCCTTCCATCATCCGATCGTTTACTTGTGCACGAATGACAAGTGGATCGTTGTGCGGATATAGAACTCCATCTTCATCTTCGTCGGAGAAGAAAATTGGAGGAAAGCTCTCTCTTTTGGCAACCTTCCTTTCTGGGAGCTCCTGATGCACTTGGTGAATGTGCCTTTTTCATTCGTTAAGAGTTAGTGGTCCTACCTCCGAAAACAGCCCTGTGAGGTTTTCTTAAAGAAAGCTTTGTTAGTCTTTTTCTTTTCTTTTTTAGAAAAGAGGGGGTTTTTGTTATAACCAGAATGCGGAGAAAAATGTACGCTGTAAACGAAATGCTCAAAAATGAAGATTCTACTCTTTTTTTTTGTGACAGGATTTTTGACAATCTTATGCTTGATTCTTAGGAAAACAACCTATGACTATCCTTGCTTCCTGAGAAGCCCTTTTGTCTGAACCAAAAAAAGGGAAGAATCTTTATTTTCCTTACAGACCTGTTATCATACCCACCATCTTGCCAGGGTTAAGCCTGGGATGAGCCTCTTCCTCCTGCCGCCCTTGTGATACATTCTGGGCGCTGCTCTGTTGACCGCCATACTGCCTCTGCGCTCCGGTCTGTTGCTTTCCCTTCCTCTTATTCTCCTCAATGACTCGGAGCTCTTTAGCCAGGGTAGCACAGTTTACAGTCCGATGACTGCGATTTCCATGGAATTCGCAGAATGCAACCGGAATTTCTCCCTGCGGCGGCTTCCTTGGCGGAGGCAGGTATCCCTCTCTTACTGCAGCGGCATATTTCCCTGGGTCGATATAGACAATAGCCCTTGCCCCCTGGTGCTGCGACCCCTGAGAGGAAGATCCGGCAGTTGACTTGCCGTAATATGGCTTATACCTCGACCCTCCTCTTCCGACATTTCCCCCGAGTCCTTCCTTCTTCTCTGGTGCTCCTGTGGCTTTGAAGCTATCTGCCAACTCTCTAGCTTTGTTCTCGGCTACCTCAGATTTCAAAAAATCATGGATCATTTCAGCTAATTCTCCATGAGTCTTTGGCGCTTTTGTCGCGATTTTTCCAGCGAGCCGAGGCTGAGCCAGGCCATTCCCAAAGGCCTTAATCAAGATCTTCTCGTCTACATCATCGATTTCCGCAACCTTTTTGTGGAAGCGTTCTGCGTACTCCTTCACGGTTTCCCCTTTTCGCTGCTTAACGTCCATTAATTCTATCGTCTCCTTTTTGACCTTCTTACTAGCAGCGAAGTACTGTTGAAAATCTTCGGTCAATTGCTTGAAGCTCGTAATGGACTGCGGCGGTCTCGTGGAGATCCATCCCAATGCTCTCTTTGAAAGCGTTCCGGGGAACAGATTGCAGAGGGCGAGGGAACTAATCCCCTGAGTGTTCATGGCAAACATGAACTTTTTGATGTGCTGGGCGGGATCTCCAGTCCCGTCGTATTTCTCAATTGTTGGGGCGACAAAGTGTGGCGGGAGTTTCGCCTTCCTTATCCGCTCTGAGAAGGGGTATAAGCTCATATCTATTTGATCATCTTCCTCCATCTCTTCTTCGTCAACAACTGAATTGTGCTTTCTATCCTTACTTTCCTCCCATTGCTTCCTTTGGAGTCTCTGTTTTTCAACTGCTCAATTGCCTCCGTCATCTCGTCCCATTTTCTTTGATATTCTTCATCCCTTTGCATCAATTCCTGCTGCAAAGTCTCATTTCCCTCTACGATCTTTTCATCAATGGATCTGACTAATCCTTTCAGCATGTCTTCAAGATCTTTCTTGGAGATGGCCTCTGGCATTTCCGAACTCATTCTTTCCTCGGAGTGATTGTTCGAGCGATTGCTCTCTTCGGTAACTTTCTTCAGTGCTTTCTTTGACCTCGGAGCCATCTCTCGTGTTTCGATCCTGCAAAAAACTTCATTAGTTACTTTAGGATTTCCACTATGAATCGTCGTAGATTACTTCCCTGCTTCTAGGTGGTCTCGTGGTTGCTTCTTGCTGTTCGTTTCCCACAGACGGCGCCAAATGAAACCGTGCACTAATACTAATATGATCAAGCTCGATCCCAATGCAACAGTACTCCTATCCTAGTGCGACTCGATCTAATCTCCTATCCTATCTTACCTGGTTTCTGACACAGAGTTTCGCGAAAGTAGAGAGGGGGAGAGAGAGCTTCTGTTAGAATCAATGCGAGTTTGATTGCCAAGTATCGCGTGTCTTATTCTATGGGGGTACACCCCTATTTATAGTTTTTTGGGCCTGGCCCCTCCTGTGCATGCCTGTATTTTACATGCTTAAGTACAGTTCTACCCCCTCTTTAGTACCTTTGACCGACCACAAGCGGCCGGTCAGGTGATGCTTTGCTTTGCCTATATCCCATTTTCATCCGGCGAAGGCGGCCGGATGCTCTACTAGCTTCTAATCTCATCCGGCCAAAGCGGCCGGATGCCTTATGCTTCCTACTTTGGTCCGGCACCATTTCTTCCCTTCTCAATATACTTGGCTCTAAGGCCCACAATACTAATACTCAAAACTTCATAAACTTCAATACTAATACAATAGTTTAGGTTCTTTTATGTGTTTACCCATTCCCATTACTCTAATGCAATAGAATTAAACATTAGGAAGGAGCTCTTACCTTGAGCTTATTTTTCCTTCATCTCTTTTCCCATTCTCTTCTTCCTTTTTTCTTGCACAAATCGGTTTTGTGGGGAATGGAGTTGCCAAACTCCATTCCCATCACCCATAGCATACAAAACAAGTATAATTAATATACTAACCCCTAGATTTATACTAACTCATTGAGATGTTTTAAACAAATTTCTAGGGTTTACCTTTTGAAGCTTTTAGGAGGGGTTTTAGCCCTTGGTTCAAGAAGGTGTTCTCACCACCATTGGAGGGTTGAAGCAAAGCTTCAAAACAAGAGGAAAAACAAGGTAAGAGAGAGACAAAAATCGGTCATACCATGGAGATGGAGGAAAGTGGGGTCTTTCATGGAGATTTTTACCTTGTTGGAAAGAGGAGACTCCAAGCTCCATAATGGTGTGCTTTTCTCTTCAAATGGGGAAAACCCATGGAGATGAAACTCATCCTTTTCGAATTTTGAAAAGATAGGAATGTAGAGCTTGAATAGAGGAGCAAGAATATGTACTTTTTTTTCTCATTTGGAGCTTTAATATGGCTTGAGCATGAGGTAGAAGAAGGGAAGCCATTGAAGCTCCTTTGGGGCTTCAAAATCGCCAGCAGAAATGGGGAGAAGGAGAGAGAAATCGTTGGGAGAGGAGGAGGGAGGTGAGAGAATAGGGTATGCCGATAATTTAAGGTCGACTGTACATGCGGTTCATTATTATCATACATACATGCTTTACATACACCATACAATTGTATACCAAGTAATTCATAATCAAAACAGCAATACAATAGCATACATAATACTTACCTTCACGAGGGTTAGTCAGATTACACATCCGGGTTAATCGGATGCTTATTACTCTTTTACTCATTACACAATACTTACACAACTTTCTCTTACTTTACTTACTTGTCCATACTCGTTTACTCATTCTTACTTACTTACTTTTATTATGTTAAGTCGGTATGACCTCCAGGCAGGGACTACACCGTCCCACCATCGGGTTTTACTTGGCTCACCAATCCAGGATGCTACCCATTTAAGGGGTTTGGGTCATGGAGAAGTTTAAGAGCCAGGAGTTGGAGCCAACCTCTTGTGTCTCCGCCTCCTCACGCGTGGCCGAAACTATATCGGACTTCTACTCATTCCAATTTACCAATTATTATGTTAGGTTGGTTATCTTGTTAGGAATCAGTTAGAAGTCCATCTCATTAACATTCGGTCACAACACAATATAACAAGCATACGCACATTCATATTCATCCATACATTTCATGAATTATACAAACTATGATTCAAGAGAATGCTCAACAAGAGACATTGTCATATATTCACAAGTAAGCATACTAGTTCCGATTCGTGCATTTATCTTATTTAGGTGATCAATTAGCACACAACACACAAATCAGAGTAACCAAGGTAGCATACGGGGCATGAGAAGTTCATACCATTCACCGTTGTACTTGTAACCGACTTTCCTCCGGTCTTCACAGTCCAAGTCCTATGACATACATACAATCGAGTGATTAATCTAACTATCATTGACTTAACTCGATTACTCTTACGTTTCCTAAGTCGTACTTACTCGGTCTTTACAATTCTTACACTCACATATGGTTTACTTACTCTTCATTACTTTTAAAGCTTGTTTATACTCTTAATGACCTTTAAACATCCTTAATTAGGTCGTAATTATCTTAGACTACCATCACCATTCACTTCCTTACCTTAAAAGCCATTTATTAAACTTATTTTCAAAAATTTGGGTTGGTCTGGGACCTTGTCCGGGTCTTAAGTCCCGGACCAACATGTGGTCACAACTCTCGGCCAGTTTTATTGCATGGTCCGGGTCCTCATACTGGACTTGAGTCCCGGACCAGAAGCAGCTCAAACTCTCGGATGGATTTTCACCCATGGTCCGGGTCCTTATCCCTTACTTAAGTCTCGGACATGAAAACAAGGGAAATTCTCGAGCAGATTTTTAAGGTGGTTCGGGTCCTTGTCCATGAGTCAAGTCCCGAACCTTGCCATTGAGAAACTTTTGGCCTGTTTAAATGGGGTGGTCCGGGTCCTTATACGGGACTCAAGTCCCGGACCACTCCTTTGTTCTAACTCTCGGCTCTTTATTCAACATGGTCCAGGTCCTTGTCCAGGGACTAAGTCTCGGACCTGCTGCAGTAAGTTGCAGAATTTGACAATTCTTTATCTGTTATAAACCAAACCTTGCCCATTTAATTCCCCATTGTTCCTACACTTAATCCCACATATTTAAGCACCTAATTAGTCTCCTAAACATGTCTAAACCCATTACTAACCTATTACTCTTTTTTTTACTAATTCACTCACATATTTTCTTAAGTTCCCATTTCAGCACTTACACTATCTTCCCTTAGTTGAATTTTGCCACAGATTTTGACTCTCAGTTCCTCCATCTATAGTTCCCTCTTCTAATGTCATTTCTAGAGTTTACAATGCATTATACATCTCTCCTAACCTACCCACTACTAAGTCCAATTAAAAATCTGTTGTAAAGGTATATTTTTACCTAGTTTCTAGTTCTTAGGTAAATTTTGACATGGTCTCCCCTATATTTCTACATTCTCACCACATGTTTTATTCACCCATTTTTATCCAATTCACCTGATTTCAATAACATCAATATACAAAACTCTCCAACACACTTACTAAACATTAAGCACTCCTAAAATTCCTGCACTCAACATCTAATTCCCATCTAGGTTTTGACAGTTTTTAAATGTCTTTTAAGCTTCAAAATAGTTTGGTTCTTCTTCCACATTACACTACTACTCATTACCATTTTACAATACACATTTTAAACTACTAAAATCTGTTACATAAAGTATTTACAAGACTACACAAGTGAGCATAATTTACCTTATTCTTCTTCTAGTTTTTCTTTTCTTCTTCTTTCTTCTTCCATCTTCCTTTCCTTTCCTCTCTTCCCAACAGCTATGAAGATTCAAAGCTCTACACTACAGCCCATTACATACCACCATTTTAATTCAACTAGCCCTTAAACTATATTAAAGCTTTAAGGTAAATTTTTAGGGTTTAAGAATTCATTACCTTGAAAAGGAGTAGGTGAAGCTTAGAACAACACAAGAGCAATATCTCTACTCCTCCAAAGAGGCCAAAATTGGCTGGGAATAAAAGGAATAGGAACTCAACACTTAGAAATTTCTATTTTGCAAATAAGAGTGAGAAAAGGTAGTATTTTTGGGTTTCTTTTTACCTTAAACCAAAGAGATGAAGAAGGAGCTTCTAATGGTGGTCTTTATTCTCCAAAGCAAGAACACCCATGGAGATGAAGTTGCTTGTTTTTGAATTTAGAAAGGAGGGTAGTGTTCTCCTTGATGAGAGGAAGACAATGGTATAATTTTTGTAATTTTTGGTGAAGGTTTGATGGGTTAACAAGAAGAGAGAAGTTGGTTGTGGGTGTGGCTTCTCAAAATCACCATTGTTGGGCTTCAAGGGGAAGAAGAAAAATCAGAGAGTGAGAGAGAGGTGATGTACGTGAGTGAGAGGAGAAATGAGGGAGGAGTAGGAGAGAGAGAGGGTAGAAAAGGTGAGTTTACTTTTGCCTTTTAATTTGTTTTTCTTTTTACATATAAGGGACAATTAAGAGAGTGTGAGAGGGGGCACAAAATCGGCCACCCCACTATACACACACACTTTCAGTTTTTATTTTTGGCCTTGGGAAGTTTCGTTCCGGTTCTGAATTCTGAATGTGTTATGTCTTTGAACTATGATTGTGAACTATCTGTTTAATGTCGTTTTAATGCTTACAAACCCCCAAGGTTGTTTTCTGCAACTTATAATGTTTTGACATTGTTTTGATGCTTCTGTTCTGTGAAAAGTCGCCTCTGTTCTCTGTGTTTTTCGGCGCGTCCAAACTTCCGTCCGACCTTTGAAGTTCGGACGTGCCCTGTTGCATTTTTAACTTTTCTGGAGTTTTCGCTGTGTCCGAACTTCCGTCCAAGCTTTGAAGTTCGGACACAGCCTTCTGCATTCTCTGATTTTGCTTCGACTTGTGTCCGAACATTGACGTCCGGACACAAGTTCGGACTTTACGCGTGTTTGATTTCCGAAGAACGTCCGAACATCTGTCCGAGCTTTGATGTTCGGACACCTCTGTTTCTGTTTCTGTTTTAAGGTTCGACTTGTGTCCGAACATTGATGTCCGGACATAAGTTCGGACGGGCTTCTATTTTGACCATAACTTGCTCGTTTGAGCTCCGTTTTGACTTCCGTTTGCGGGGTTGGATTCCCCTTCTGATTTCCAAGCTATCTATGTGCTTTCTGGTGCCTTTGGTGCACATGTGCTTATCTATATTTAAGCTTCTGTTTTGGGACCTAGTTATCTCTGTGTCTGAACCTTTGGATGGCTGGTCTCGCTGTCTCGTAGCGTGCTATGTAGGATCCTTCTGTTCACGGGTGATTTCCCCGTTCTGTTCACAGGTGTTTCATTTGTTCTGTTTACGAGTGAGGTTTCCTCGTTCTGTTCACGAGCTGGTTGCTCGTTCTGTCTCTATGCCGTGATCAACTAGTGTCCCGCTCTGTTTTCTGATTCCGTCTGCTTCTGACTCTGTTTGGTCCTTTATAGTGTGGACTTCTGCTTCTATTTTCTGACATGATTATGGACTGCTTGCGACTCCTTCTGTTTTGTTAATATTCTTAAAATGTTTTGAGCATGCTGGTTGATGAAGTTGGTCATCTACTGGCCATAGTTGTTTGCTCATTCCCCTACTCTATCTAACATTGCAGATTGATCAGCGAAGGTCACTTTGCTCAGCTCTGGAGTTAGTTCGTTATGTTATTCTGAATTCTTTTGAGACATTTGGATTTGACTTTGAGCCTTTGGGCCTCTTTAGATAGCTTCCGCTGTTGATATTCGTTTGGTGGGTTTTGTAATGACTTTTGGGATGTTATGACATCATTTTGATTATACGTTATTCAAGTATTTGTTTTGGGCCTTGTTTGATTATCTGTTTAAGTTCGTTTATTAGAGCCTTGCGTTATTATGTAATAATACGCGGCGTGTAATACCCCTAACTCCTAGGCTAGTGTTTGGGGGTGTTACACCGCGTACTAGTGAGGGTACGCCAACCACTTGGTCGAATACATGCGATTGATTTCATTCAAACATACATGCATACATGCTCTTACACATATCATTACAATATATTACGCAAGGAATACATACACACACATCAATACATGCTCTTCAATGCATACATGGTAACCCATACAAGCCATCAAATACATTCTTACCTTTCCGGAGTCCGCGTTACACAATACATATACAATACATACACAATACATACGTAATACACCATCCTTGTTAGCTCATGTTGGTCCACCCGGGTTAATCGGGTGGAGATTACTCTTTTACTCGTTCCACAGTACTTACATACATACTCATACTCATACATACTTACTTACTTACTTACTCTTACTCATGTTAAGTCGTCGGGACCTCCGGCCCGGGGACTACTCCGTCCCACCACCGGGATTTAGTTGACTCACCAATCCGGGATGCTACCCATTTAAGGGGTTTGGGCCACGGACCAGTTTAAGAGTCAGGAATCGGATCCAACCTCTTGTGTCTCCTCATCCTCACGTGTGGCCGAAGCTATATCGGACTTCTACTCATTCCAATTTACTCACTTAAGTTAGGAGTTAAGTAGTTAGGAATTAGTAGAAGTCAACATCCAAGCCACATACACATTACATTGTACATATACACATCCATACAAAATCCATTACAATATACAAGTACACTACGAAATACAATACACTCCATCATCATTCATATATTTCATGAATTATACAAACTATTGTTCAAGACAATATCGAGAACAATGTAAACAAGCACAATTAAGTGCAAAATAGTCCGATTCATGCATTTATCTTATTAGGTGATCAAATAAGCACACAAATCGGGGTAACCAGATTAGGATATAGGGCATGAAGAAATCATACTGAAATTCCCCTAACATTTAAATAATTAAATATGAGTAAATAAATATTATTTGAAGAATTATAAATATTATTTAGGGGTTTATTAAACCCTAAGGAAACATATAAACACTTGGGCGTTAAAAACGCACCTAAACTCCTTAAGGTCATAAACGAGCTTTAAAAGCCCGACCTTAAGTTAAACAATTATATAAGCTATGGATATTATATGAATTTAACCAAGGATCATTTTATAATCTTTGAGATACAAGTTCTCAGTTAGAACTGAGTAAAAATACAAAGTTCTCGGAAGTTCCCGATGTGGGCCCCATAAGGGCCGGGAATGCTTAGGAGGAGTGCCAAGGTGGCACGAACCCCTATAAAAATTATTCTTATAATTCCTAAAATCATTATTAATTATTCTAAAGAGAATTTCCAAGCTATTCCTTCAAAAATAAACAAAGAGCTCGGGGGGAATTTCTTAACGCTCCTTTTATCTCGGGAGTGCCCCTTTAGCCCGAAAATTGAGTTACAAGTTTATATAACCCCATATAATTTAATGTAACACCTTAATATATTATTATTGACTATAAACAATGTAAATAAACACTTGAAACTCATAGAATAAATGGGGGTGATTTTTAGTACAAAAAGGTACCTAAAATCAGCATTTTTACCCTAAAACTTTCATCTTTTACCATAATAGAAATGTACCAATTAAATGCTGGAACCTATTACACATATTAGCATGGTCTCAGTACAATATAGTGTAACAAAAATCAAATGAAAAGTAAGTCCCATTTGACTACTACCTTGGGCGAGATATATGGTCAATTTTGACTAGTTTATTTCAAAACTCTTGCCTAATGATAAGGTGACTCATTTGGCATGTATTAAATGATGGCATAGCAATTAAACACTATCAAATGAAGCCTCATTTACGGTAGACCTGCAAGTGAAACATGAAAGTTAGCTTGTAATAAAGTAATTCTATTATCATGAAAAATCTAGTCACATCTTCACACTAGGCAATCGAATAACTAAACAAGTTGATCAAGAGCTTGTGCTGGCCGATTAATTGCTCACTTCCTGTCCGAAAAACCAGCATGAATAAATAAGATAAGTGCTGAATAATTACCAATTAACAAACCTAATAATACAAGTACCTAACTTACATTATTGTCATCTTACAAATAAACAAATATAACATATTTTATAGCTATTCTTTGTACGTAAGACTACTACAATTAGTGCCTAAGTGCTCCATTAGCGAGAGCAATTAAGGAGTGGGAACCTCCATTATGTATACCTGCAACATTAAACAAAGAAACAAGTTAATTATATTAAGCAAAAGATAGACATGATTACCGTGGTTGCATGAGGAGGTCGCTGTAGAGCTCCATTCACGAGCAGCAGCTGCTAATGGAGCCTCCATCTTCAAGTCATGCGAGCACACCTGCAAAAGAAAAGACATTAGTTAATAGACAAGATAAGATTAGTTAGTTTTATAAAACAAAATCTAATACCTAAGCTATACATTACCGTGAGTATGCAGCATGAGTGGAACTCCCTTTATTCTCCACTTCAGCCGTTTAATACCACATGTTGAAGATGCTTGACTGCCCATTTAAGTATACGATAACCTGCAGGTATAGACAAGGTTAGTATATAAATCTAATAAGCCTATATTATTAACTAATCTGAATTCATATAGTCCATTCCTTTTAGCCGCCAACTTGTACGATTGAAGTTGTCATTTTGGATAGTGCACCACTAAGCCGAATGTCTACAAAAGCTAAGAGATAATAATGATTAAATTAAGTAAGCAAATAAGCTAATGTATATTCTAAACTAAAGAATAATGACATTAAGAAACTAAGTTTAATTTTCATCCACTCCTTGTGATCGATAGTGCAGCACCAAAGGAAATAATTGACTCCAAACTCAATCAATTTCCCACTACAGCCGTATATCTACAAAGGCTAGGAGAATTTTGTAACAAGATTAATAATCAAATAAGCTTGATTAATACATAAACTAATGACACAAAAATATCCAAATGCCTACCTTATTAACTTACGTGACTTACCATCTCATTCTTTGCCTTGTATCACGAATGGTAAGCCTCCTTATTCCTAAGCTCTCTCTTCTCTATTCTCTTCATTTCCTAATTCAATTCCTAAGTGTTAATAAACTATATTAATGGTGTAATAATTCCTAACACCATTTTAATGTAACTTCCTAGTTAATTCTATCAAGTCTTGGAGCAAGAATCATCCTAGCTATTTTACAAGAAAATCGCCAACAATTATTCTCCAAGGAGTTGTCTTGATTCAACATCAATTCAAGAAGTAATCAAGGTTAATCTAAGGTATTTTCATATTTGAAAACCCTAGACAAATTTCTCCATATGTCCGAAAATATTTTGTCCTCTAAATTCATATTCCCTTCATTATTTCATGAAGGAAACTTGGATCTACAATCATCTCAAGGTGTATCAAAAATACCTTGTTAAACTCCTAAGGTAAACTCTTGTAAATTTCTACAAATAATATTTATAAACTCATGTTAGAAGTCTAACAAATAAATCTCCTATATATGTACAAGGAGTTTGAAATGGCTTCATCAAAATGACATTTGGAGAGCTTGGAAATTCAAGGAAAAATCAAGGACAAGAATTGTCTTGGTTTAAGGGTAAGTTTATATAAATAAGGTTATTAAGTTTAAGCTTAATTTAAGCTTCAAACTTTAGTATAAAAATTTTGTATAACCATGACATAAATTAAAACCGAAAACTATAGGTTATATTGTCAAGAAAATAATTTATAACATATAAGGTAAGGTTATTACCTTAAGGTATATATTTAGGTCATAAAAAATTAATTATTGTTACATAAATATTATAATACAGAATGCCGAAATAGTGAAGTACTGAAATATGTGAGGCGTATGTGAAATACGAATTTTGTTATAGCAGCAAATGAGACGTGAAGATGATGTACATGCTGTGTTGATGTAATATGAGAGTTAAGGTGTAAGAAGAAAGGTGAAAAAAAATAGTTAAGTAATGAAAAAACGTAAACTTGCTGAGAAGAGAAATGCGTAAATGTGTGTGTAAAGGTTAATGTTAAAACCGAATGGGTTAGTGATTTTATGTTCTAATTTTAGTTTATAATCATTCTAAGTCATTAACATAATTTTTAGAAGTGTTATATGACTTATATACATTTATATGTATTTATTATAAAGTTTAAAACAAGTTTTAAAACCATATTATAAGATTAAAATAAAGCCGAGAGCTTAGTATACAATTTGGGTGATTTTCGAAAATATATAAGAGTATTAACTTATATTATAAATTTTAGGAACATTAAAAATAGCTACAAGTATTGAAATGGCTAGTTTAATAAATTATGTGGCTAAAATATAATTTTGAAAAGTTAGGGGTGCTTGATAAAATTACCGAGAATGAAAGAGTGAGTTTGGTATATTTATAGTATAATATAAGGTAGGAAATAATATTATGAATTTTGGTGAATTTAAATAAGTGTTTAAGTGTTAAAATAACAATTTATAAAGTTGTGGGACTATTTTGTAATTATTGGAAAATATAAGGTGTGGCCGAGAATTATTTATGATTTTATGGGTATGTTAAAGTATTAATTGTGAAATTAAGTCTTGGTCAAAGTGTTGACCAAAAAACTTTGGGTTAAAATGATTTATGACATAAAATATTAAGTTTATAAAAGTTTTGGGGTTAAAAGTGTAAATATAGAAAATTATATGTAGAAACCGAAAGGTTATGAACTTAATTGGTAATTTATAAAGTTGGTGAGGTTGAATTGTAACTTACAAAATAAGGTGGTCAATTAATACTTACAAAGGTTAATGTGGGTAATTAGTGGATTATAAAAGTTATAAGGTTATTTGGCAATTTATAGAAGTTAATATAATTGTTTTACATTTTTTTTGAAATTGATAAGAGTATTTAATAAATTATAAGAGTATACGGTTATTTGGTAAGTTGTAAAAGTTATCGGGATCAATTATGACTACCGGAAAATAATATGTGGTTATTTAGTAATTTATTAAATTGTTGGGTATCACATATAAACACCGGATTAATAAGGTTGGTTTTGTAATTTAATAAGGCAAGGAAGTGAAACTAGGTAATATAATGTATTACGGTATATTAAGGAATATAATATAAAGTTTATAAAATAATTTTGGTTATAATAAAAATGACCAAGGGGTTTAATATAAATGATAAGTGGAAATAATTATAAGTATATAATTAGTAAGGTAAGATGTACCGTATAATTGATAATTCATTATCACATGTGAGTTTCACATAAAATAATGAACTGCTAGGTTATCGAGAACCGCTGTTAAAATAACAGGGGAAAAATAAATAACATACAGAGTTATTATACGACGAGTATAAACACTACAGTGACAGTACTGTAATATTTTAAGAATAGTTAAATTAATATTACCCGGTATTGCATGTTTAAATAACAGTGTATGGGAAGGAACTACTAAACGGGAAGTTGTCAGGCTAGCAGTTTCTTGGTGAACGGTATGTTAATTGTGTGGTCTGAATGTCCTAAGGATTATCCTAAGGTCCAGACATTGTGTGTTTAAATGTTTAAGAAGATATCTATGATTTTATGTGAATGATATTGTATGTGGGATTGCCCAAACTGTTGCGTTGTATTTTATGCGCGAATGTCTTGCGACTAAAGTTTATACATCTAAACTGGAAAAAAAAAGACTAACTGACCTTTAGGTATTACTGAACCTAACAAGGGTCAAATGTGATAGTCTTATTTCGAGTATTGGTTATTATGTCACTGACAAAAAGGACTAACTTATAAAGAGAGGAATCCAGATCGTTTCGACTTTCTGGTTGCGCATTGTGATCACTATGAGGGACTCAAGAAGGGAGTCACTCCAAATCCATCAGCCACATTCGGGGATGGCGGAATGCACTGCCGTTGGTGCACAGTTTCGACCGGATCGGTCATTACATATATTTATCCAGGGCCATAAGGTCTACTGGTAACGGTTCCTTTGGAACCCAGTGGGACACACTGAAATACCCCAAACCTAGTTATGTTGTTCAAGCACCTAAATAGGGTGTAACAAGACTAAAAAGAGTCTTAGAAACCTTACTAAACAAATTTAAACAAAAGGAAACACAAATGTGCTTTAAAGTC
The DNA here is from genome assembly GCA_023374045.1 of Limonium bicolor. Lineage (NCBI taxonomy): Eukaryota > Viridiplantae > Streptophyta > Magnoliopsida > Caryophyllales > Plumbaginaceae > Limonium > Limonium bicolor. The sequence continues at coordinate 4,126 of JAIOTZ010002164.1, read as the reverse complement.
AATAAGAGCTAAAATGTGCTCTAAGCTTGGGATAAACTTGAGTAAGGCCTAATGAGCTTACCAAGACCTCATTTATACACTAATGAACATATTAAACCAATTACCAAAGAAAACCAAGCTTGAAAACAAGTTAAAACACAAAATGTGCTTTAAGAAGTCTTAAAGCACGTTTTTGAAAAATTGTCTTGTAAATGAGTTTTGAATGGCTAAATGTCCATCATTACTCTTAAATATATATGTGTACTATATAGTATCACATTTGGGTGGCTATATTAGTGGGAAATCAAAAATTTCACTTCTATGTGCCTTGTATAGGTGAATAGTACTTTTATAAGCTAGTTTGCAACATATGTTGTATTAAGTAATTAAATTGACAAACAAAGACTAAAACACCCCCACACTAATATAAGGGGCCGGTTTTTATAAGGGGTGACTCACCACTCTCTTATTAATGTATTAAGCAAGTAAAGATAAGTAAATAAGCTACTTTTTATTTATAAGTATAAATATCTCTTAAAGCAAATTCTATCTTCATTCTCTCATTTCCTTCCTTGCTCACACGGTTTCCCACTCATCTTCTCCCTTCTTCTTTGTTCTCTCACGATAAACCACTACCACCATTAAAACACAAGCTTTGACCACTTGCTAAATCTAGCTCACTTGTCCAAATCAAAAACAAATACCACCAATCTCTTCCTCTCATCAAGCTCTTCATTCCTATCTTCTCAAAACTCCAAGAGCTCCATTTCGGTGCCAAGGTGTTCCACCATTGAAGGAGCTTGAGCTTGTATTTTGACATATTATTACTCTCCTTGGATTCTAGGTAAGGAATCTCAAATAAAAACTTCCTTTCCTCCTTGTTTTGCCATGTCCGAAAATATACATTGAAAGAGCTTCTTATGTGACCTTGTTCTAGCTTCATTCCAACTCTTCATGGACTAAGTGGAGTCCTCTCTTGCTAGGTATTCAAACTCTCTTCAAAGAACAAGGTAAAACAACTACATTAATGTTTTTGAAACAATGTCAAATTAGGGTTTACAATGAGATGAAGCTTATAGCTTGAATACTCATTATAAAGTTTGTATATTGTTTAGAACTTGTCAAGGAATCAAGTACTCTATTGGTTTCTAAAGGAAACAAGAAAGAAGTTATTTTGCAAAAGAGGTAAATTTACTAACCTAATGCTATTTTAATGCCTTAGGAGAAATGAGCTTATAAATGCTTATTAAAACTACCTAAAGAGCAAATGGTGAATGACTTAGTAAAGTGTTCTCAAGAGACTAGTAAAGGGCATATGTGTGTTGAGTGTATTTGCAGGTTAAAGGCATATATATGTGGAAATTCAGTGTTTATGATTTAAGCACTTTAAGGGCCTAAGAGCCATGCATTTTAAGGGCCTAAGTGCCATGCAATTTATATGTGCACTATATTGTAATGTGGTGTAAATTTGGTGAAATTGTGTATGAGAGTGTTCTTGGTGATTTTAGATGTTCTTGTGTGTTTAAAGGAGAAGGTAAAGTGTTTAGGCTTAGTAATGTTCTAGGGGAACCCATGTCAAAATTTAGGTAGGAAGTAAGAAGTTCTAAGTGTTTACATAAGGTTTGGTGAGTTAGAAAGTGTAGGAAATGAATAAGGAGTTCATGATGTTTTAAAGGGATTATGATGAACTAGGAAGTGTTCTAGAGTGTAATAGGACTTAGGCATGATCTTGAGATTTTAGTATGTACCAAAGTCATTTTGGACTTAGGTAAAGACTTAGGCAAACTTTGGTAAACTAAGGAGAATGTATGAACTTGAAAAAGGATTTGAAGTAATGTTATAAGGAGATAGTGGTGAGAGATGATGCTTGGGAGATGATGTTAAAACCAGGAGAAAGCATTTTGGGATAGTAGTTACCATAGGTGAGAAACACCATCTAGGAACCTAGCATAAAATAACATAAGTATTAAGGAATTTTTACAAGGAAATAAGTAAATGATTTAAGGAATTAGAAAATGAGTTTCATGGATGTTGTATGTGGATGTAAGGTTACCAAATGTTGTTAGGAAGCATTAAGAGGCCTTAGGAGAAGTTTGGTGAAGAATTGGCAAGTTTGGGTAAGTTTAGAAGGCGACCGACCCAGGGGCCGACCCAGTTTTTGGGTCGGTCGAGCCTCTGTTAGATGTTAGGAAAGTGTTCGGTAATGGTCCGACCCAAAAGGGTGGGTCGGACATGGGTCGGTCGGTCAAGTTTCAAAGGAAGGAAAATGTTCGCACATGGACCGACCCAGAATGGTGGGTCGGACGTGGGTCGGACGGGCATGATTATAAGGAAGTAAAAGGGTTCTGTAATGGACCGACCCAGAAGGTTGGGTCGGACATGGGTCGGTCAAGGTAAGGTTCTTCAGACCCGAAAACCACTGGGAGGGTCCGACCCAGTTGTGGGTCGGACGGTGGGTCGGTCGGACCAAAACTTGTAAAAAAAAAAAAACAGAAAAGAATGTGACTTATGTAGTTAACCCTAGGGGGTATAATGAAGGTAACCTAGGGTAAGATAGGCATTAAAACATGTCATACAATCATGTTAAATACTTAGTAAGTTTGGAGTTAAATAAATAATTAACCGACATTACTAATGTGTTTAGGATTCTCTCAAGGTGGGAACGAAACAAGGCAAGGACCAAGGTATGGTTTTCTTGCAGTCTGTTGCCTAACGGTTTACACCGGCTTGTGTGTTGTTTGTTTTTCTGCGTGTTTATGACTTTGTAAGATTAAACCATGTAAAGAGTTTACAGTTGTTAAATATTATTATGTTGTTAGTTATGACTCTCTCTTCCCATGTGAGTGTCTAACAAGACTTGACCTATTATTGTGAATTGTTGTTGTGCTCAATGTTGAACTACTAACATGGGCTAACGGGGGAAGTGAGGAGTCCGGTCTGTTCCGGCCACGCGTGTGAGTATGGGAGTCGATGTCATAACCGGTTCGATTCTCTCTGTATGTTATGGTTAAGTTTCCAATTTGGTTTCTAACCTTCCCTTTAGCTTAACCAAGGCTATTTACTGACTCACGTCGGGCCACAGGGGCATACTATGTGTTTTGTTTCGGTGTGCTTGGATCACTATATCCGGGGCACCTTGTGTTAAGTTAACCGTTCAATCTAACCGGACGGTAACGAGTTATGTAACGAGCTAAGTATGAGCGTGGCAACATTCTCGAAGCTCTCAATGGGGACTAACTGTGTTGGTTCTCTTCCTAAAAGGATTTGTATGTTTGTGATGTGTGTTATGATGTGTACAATACCTTGTTATGTTATATATGTATGTGTTGTGTGTTTAAAATAAATATCATGTCATCCTGACAATTGGTTGCGCGTATCCCGGTAGTCGATGGGCTGCGCGTTAGCCATACCAGCAAAGGTGCTGACCCCCTCGGGGGCTCCATATTTTATTGCAGGATGAGGATCGAAGAGGCAGAGTGGCTCTAGGTCCTAGAGAGTAGTTTACTTTTGAAGTACTTTTGGATGTTTGCCCGGGTTGCGCCTGTGCACCCGTGGCGTATTATATATTGTTGGTGACGGTTTACAGTGAAGTATACAGTGAAGGATTTATGTAAATACTCGGTATTATAGTTATATATATGGTTGTTAGTTCTATGCTCGGGAGTCTGATCATCAGACCGGTACATTGTATTTATTCAGCCTTGTTAACCACGTGGGTGGTTGACGGCATTGTAGCACCAATCGTTTAGTTATCGTTTAGTTGTTATTTTCCGCTGCGATTCCAAGTATAGTTATGTGCGTAGTAGGGGTTACAAAAAGTGGTATCAGAGCGAAGTATCGCTCTGATGACTAGAATACCGAGCTTAGGGATATACCGAGTTAGGAAACCTAACTACAGATACCTAAGTGAACAGATTTGGAAAGGTTAACCACTAACTAGGTGTGGAGATACCTTAATATCGGGAAGCGTTACGATCGTTGGACCGATAAGTGTGCAAGCATGATGCTAATGAAATGTTCATATGAATTCAGATGTCAGGTAGACCGCGAGGTCGAGGCCGCGCGGACGCGGTACTGGAGATATGGGTGACCAGGGCGATGATACTACGGCCCAGACTATGGCTGAGGCAGTTGCAGCCGCCGTAGC